>JARHVA010004617.1:627500-692500 GCA_037957365.1 Torreya grandis | reverse complement strand
TTTAATGTGAAACACCTCAATATTATACACTTGAAAAACTTAGACCCCGGTTATTCCTCTTAGTTATACACATGCCTTTCTTTCAAAATATTCACATCTACTCTATCTTGTGCCCCTTGGCCTATATCTTAGTCCAAATATCCTTACAATGATGACACATATATTACATATTTCCTAGAATGCTTAAAATTTACTTATGCATCTATAAGTTCTTATCATATGCCTTCTCTCCCTCTCCCTAAACACTAACATCTAGGATGGATAGTAACTTTGATGTTACAGTCCTACCATGAAATAAATGTCCAGTGCCCTCAAGTCATCTAATTTACAAATAAAACATATTAAAATGGTATTCATAAGTGATTTTATGTTATTTATCCCCAAATAGGATTGGTATAGATATAATAGAAACCCTCATTCATTCCTCACCTATGAAACCTAATACTTAGACCAAAAAACACTCAAGAGTCACTAAATAAGCACTTGAATTACTAAAATATTTCCTACTATGCCATAATCTTATATCATTCAAAGTAAAAACCCAAATATCGGTCTAAAGTACTAAAGTATTAATCATAAGGTCATATTTTCTAAGTCACATGTAATGTCATTATTATACTTACTTTACACAGATTGCATGATTCACATAGAAGCTAACATGTAGGGGACAACTACATGATTTTGAGGCCCTCTTCTAAATTATTGGATATTTAGGTAGTTCTATTATATATTAGGGTCATTACAGGTTAGTTTGAAACTATGTGCCCACTAGCCCATTTCCCCCAAAGGTCGCATTAAAAATGAAAATCTAGGGTTTTACCATTTCATTAGGAGTAATAATCCATGATGTAGATATGAATTCACTAGAGAGAAGGTGAAGCCAAACCCAAAAGCATCCAAGTGGTCACAACCTATTTAATAAAAATTTCCTTATATGACTCTAACATTGAACTCAAAAAATAACATTAACATAATTATCCCAAAGTAATGCAAGTGTCTAGAGATCCAGAGGTACAAGATCCAAAATCTAATGACTAATCTAGAACTTCCTTCCTAACTACTTCTTACCTATACTAGATCCATCATTGTGTTAAATATATAAATAAATAATTATTTTATTTTATGTCATTTAAATAGTTTGTATAGTTGTATTTTCTATTAATAGCCTATTTTAATTTTAAAAATTTAGCATATGGTGCATCTTAGTTTAGCACATTTATTGGCATGGTAGAGATATGATATTCAACCTTGTGCCCTATAATTTAGATATCCTTCACTCTATCTACCTAAGTGGGATTCCTCAATCCAAATTAGGTTGAAATATTTGGTGAACCCAATATTTGAACATCATTATTAAATAAGTATTCTCTTTTAAATTCTTATCTCCTACCTTGTCTAAATATTTGTGCTCTTTTTCTCTTTTATCATGGATTACATTGAATACTTTTATTATTTTGATTATGAAACCCTTCAAAAATATCTCTAAGAAGGGATAAAAATCCATTACTCTTTCTTTCCTCTAAGTGCTAAGGAAAATAATATAAAAGCTTTAGATGGTGGTAACTCCTATCCCTTTAATCAGGTCCATGCTCCCATACTTTTAAGACATGATGTGACCCATCACAAGGAGGATCCAAATATGTGCCCTCTATTTCTATGCCAAATTTTATCTTCCATGGAGATAAGGTACTTTCATTTTATCATAAAAATGTATGATGCACATAATAGTTCCAAAATTTATCAATTACTGATGTTTTCTATCTTGTAGGAACCCATCAAATCTCAATCTCTCTAATTTCATGCACTAAGGGGTACACCAAGAAAGGGGTGGGTAGCCTATTTTTTCTTTGTAGGATTATTGTCCCTCATTACCACTTGTTATCAATCCAACTAGATCTTAATAACATTCCCTTAAGCTTTGCCTCCTATTTTTCACCCTCCTCTAGTCATTTACCACATTCATTAGCCCTTCCCTAACCTAAAACCTATTCTTAAAAGTTTACATTACATATTCAGACACATCAATCTTGTATTCTTATTGACAAATTTTATTAGGGTCTAGGTTGGCCCTTAGCTAACCTAGTACATGATCTAGTTAATTATGATAATAGGTCTACTAGGTCAACCTTGTTGCCCTAAACTTTTGGAAGGTTTTAAGGTTAGATATTCCTATATAAACACATACATTTATCCATTATTAGAGACATAACAAGATTTAATTATTCATTTACACTTCTTCAAAATATGCTTTTCCACCAATCTACTTGATGAGTCTTAGTTTATGATTTCTACTTGGAGAAGAATCTTGTTTTGTGGAGAAGTCTTGGATGCTTTGGCCTTTCTTAGTGATCGTTACAAACCATAACCTCTTGCAAATCACATTTATCCAAGTGAGAGATTCAATCTCTAAGGGTTCATATTCAAGGTAACTCTTTAGTAGATAGAAGTAACATAGGTAATAGACTTTAAATATATTTCTCTCTCCACATATTAGAGTTTTACTGATACAAAGATTAATTAGGATTCTCGTATGCATGTTTAATTTTATTTTTACTAAACCCTACTTTGTGCCACAAGATTTGGTGATAACTAAATTAGATTTTTCTTTACTTTGTATTATTTTAGTGAATATGAAAACATAGGACCTATTTAGGGTTACTGCATAGTTTTTCTTGACTGGAGGATTTGGAACCCTCCCTAGTGAAGTTTTGTGGTAATATATACGATGGATAGGTCTAACAAATCCATATTGGTCATGACCCCAATTATCTAATGTATCCACAAATAGAAGTATAAGTAGAATTTATCTTTTCTGAGATATGATTGATTTATAGATCTATTACACTTCCCATTGCATACATTCTGATGAACTTAATGTGAATCTTACCCATGTAAGTTTTTTTTCTTGATTTTAGTTGTATCATCTTATTATTTTTCTATATTTGTGATACTATACCGAACTAGTTGATATAGTTCTAACATTTTATGTGCAGGTTTAACATATAGTCATATCAAAATGATTTTGTTATTTATATATAGGTCTTCATTAGATACAAGTTACTAGATTAAATAGGGTGGCACAATACTCTTCTTATATCCCATGTAAGAATATAACGTCAAACTTGTCAATTCTATCATCTTATTCTCTATGCTAACATTTAGATCAACAAACTAGGTTGAATAAGTTAACCTATTAATCTTATCCTTCTTTAGCACATAAGTTTTTATAGAACTGGGTCGAACCATTTAACTTAATTTATAGAATTTGAAAGCAACATTCAAGGCAGTTGATCATAAAATTTGTAATCCTAGTCATATTCCAACCCACCAAGGTTCCTCTCATTCTCTCTCAATCACTTTAGTACTTAATTTCAATTTTGTTTTATGCAATTTATTAGTCTTTAAAACTTCAACCCCATAGCAAATTAGCTTAACTTGGTCAACTTAATTATGTAGCCTATCTTCTATTTACAAGACTGAGTTGACCCATTTGACTTTGTTCTTAAATGCTTTTGCTTTTGCATAATAGTAGCTACCTAAATGACTCTATTCTATATTATTTACATAAAATGTTGTCTAAACTGACTTTGTAACATTATAAAATTTAGAAATTAATAACTATTTTCTAGTAATTAATTCACACTTTCATTTTTAGTTATTTACATTCTGAAAATAAATCACATAGTCTAAATAGGTGGTTTTTCAAATTAACATTTACTTACACTATTTTTATATTTTTCACACACTAGCCAATAACACAATATTCAAAATACATTTAAAACATGTCTTAATAAGTACTACCTTCTTTGATTGGTTTTTTAGCCAAGTATAAATATATAGTTAATGGTATATATTGACAAAGCACCTAACACCCTTATCGTTGTAGGATTGTGAATTGAGGAGGTAGGCCCCAATACCAAGATAATACCATTACCAATAGAGATTCCTTTCAGCCTAAACATCCTAAAACCATTGTTAGAGAAATTAATATCTAAGTGGTTATTATTAAGCCTTGGCTTACATTGGTAAGTAATTAAATAAATAATAATATATTATTTATTTACTGGAGGTGTAAAGTTTGGGAAAATAAATAATATTATTATAGTTATTTAATATTTACCAAATGTTTATTAATTTTGTTATCAAGGTGGATAGACACGTTATTTTCACAATGGTCACATCCCCTCATGAATCATTATAACTAGAGTTTTACCCTTATTATAATTACATCGAACACAAAAATATTGATGTATAACTGCATGTGGAAAATACTTGTCTGAGAAAACTTTTTGAAGAATTTATGTGAGGAGTGAGATGAATAATATTTGATGTAATAGGGTTGTTATTATTATTATTATTATTATTATTATTATTATTATTATTATTTATCAATAGTCAATTTACTAATTTTTAACATCTTTGATGTTTTCCAAGGATAAATACCTATGTTGTGTTTAATTTACCTATGCTCATTATGTTATTCTTTGTTCATTAGCTCTCTTCTAAATTCATTCTTATTACATTATATGTATTTTAACATGCTATCAGAGCTAGTGGAGAGGATTTTAATCGACAAGAATATATAATATTGAATCAAATATCAATAATTGCTATTTCAATTTATTCAAAGCCCAGGCACTTGGACACCATTGTATTTCTTGGGCACTTTTAAAAAATTGAAACTCATTTTTTTGTAAATAAAATTACCTTCTAAAAGTTTTATTCACTTAGTTTTTCAAAAATAAGGACCCATGCAATTTTTCAAGGCTTGCAAATCTCTAGACTAGCCTATTAAAATTTCTCTCCATGCTTGGGAGGTTGGAAAAAATTATTTTTGACACCATTTTTTTGGAAGTCTTGTTACCATTGTGGGAGAATTTTAGGAAGATATACAAATTTTGAAGGCCTAAGAAGGCCTCTATGTCCCTCAAACTCCTTCTCTGCTATCAAACCTATGGCATTTCCACCTATAGGATATATTAAGGTAAGTATAAAGTTCTTTCATATATATATATATATATATATATATATATATATATATATATATATATATATATATATATATATATATATATATATATATATATATACATTTATTATAAATTTGATTTACCATTTATTAAAATATTTCACCAAAAAATTAAAAATAAAGTAATTTGTTTCTAACATTTGTTTACATGCACAGTAAATAAAAATTTATTTATATATTTTTAATAAATTAAACAAAAATAATTAAATATAATATTTTGCATGTAAATTGTTGAATTCACTTAAAGATGAGTTAGTGATTATAAATTTTGGTGAAAACTTGTAAAAGACAAGTTTAGTGTTCAAATATCACTAGATTTTTTATTTTTATCTTCTTGTTGACTTTAGTCAAAATTAATTACAAATTAAATTAATTTAAATTTAATTTATTGGAATGCATGCCTTCCTTCTCATGTAAAAACCCCCTAACATGTCAACTAGTCCTTTTGAAACATGATCTAGTCTAAACCAAGGTAAGCATGGTCATCCAACCAATTGATCTTATGGTTTTTAATTTATACTTGTGATTTACCTTATTTTACAAAATTAAGTTAAATTCACACTAAAATGGTTTCATTTTAAGCATTTATTTACTGTCTTATTTAAAGGGAAGCTATGGCTTTGCCTCATTTTTCCTTAGATAAATCTCAAATGCTAAATGGAAATAATTAACATATATGGAAAATAAATTTGAAAGCTAAATTTATGGCCCAAAAATTATATAATATTATCATTGGAACTGAGAAAGCCCCTTCTAGATGACATGTGACCCCTAAGTTTCCCAATGCATTTCAAATGAAACTATAGAAAGCTATGTCCATTATCTTACAGTGTTAAGGAAGAATTCCTTCTCCACATTGGTAATAAATATTATCCTATCAATGCTTGTAAACTCCTTGAATTCATGCATGAAAGCATTCACCCTTCAAAGATCATTAAATTAATCCTTGAATTGCTAACTACACATATAGGGGGTGATGAAAAAATTGTTAATTCTCTTAGTAAAATTAAAAACATTAAAGCTCATTTATATGGATGTAATTCTAATTTGATTCTAGATTAGTTTATTTATTTTATCATTCAATTAAATATTCATGAAAAATTTGGAAATTTTTCTTCAATTTTCAATTCTAAGTATCAAACTAAGCAAGATACCCCTGACCTTACCACCTTGTCTACTCTCTTGATTCATGAAGAGTGAGTTATGAAAAAAAAAATATTCTAAGTATAATGATACTTAATCACTTATCACTCTTAATAATGTTTCTTATAAAACTAAAAACTATAAATCTAACCCTAATTCTGCTAAAGGCAAACATGGGAACAAAAATTCTAGTAATAAGAATCATACACCTAAGTTTAATGGAAATTGAAATATATGTGGTAAATTTGGTCATATAATGGAAACATGATGCAAAGTAATTAGGTATAATTCCTCTCTATCATCATAATCTAATTTGCAATCCAACTAGTTACATGCACATGTTCATGATTGTCCTTATTTGGTAATAGTTTCCTTTTTTGGTTCACTATGCTTTATAATCTCCTTATGTGATGGATCTTACTTATAATATTTGAGGAATTATTAATGTTTTTATATCTATCACATTTTTCACACTTTTAATCCATACCTCATACATTCATTTCCTAGCCAAGCTTAACTTTATACCTTTCTTTAGCTCTTATTAGATATCAATTCTTTGGTTTTAAGGACTATAACTTGCTTTAGGCTTCAAGAGTTATATCAAAATGCTTTAATGGTATTACATGATGACAAAATATCAGTTTAAACCTCTTTAAAATCTCATCTCACCCTTAATTTCTTCTCAATTCATAGTTCACTCTCCATGGTTTATATAGGCTACTAGCCTTTTTTGAGCCTTTTCTCATGAATAATCTTATGTAGACACTTTTATCAAGGTTTAATAATTTTTTTTGGTGTTAATATATCCAATTTGACATGTATACAAAGTTTCATGACTTAATTCTTTCCTTATCTATCACTTACTTCTTTTTCCACTCACTAATTAGGCCTTTAAGCCCTTAAACTCAAGACAGTGCTCCAAAGTCCATACCAATGAGACCGTACACATTCAAAACCCTATTATTACTTTATTAAATTAAAAACACATCAAGGCTACAAAATTTCATTAAAATTTGATGGTTCAAACTCTTTTTATGGACCAAACCCTAGTCTAGGGTTTCCTTAGCCCTGTTCAAGCCCATGAGCACCAAAAATGAGATAAATTGAGTTACTTAATATTTAAAAGGATAATATTTATTTAAAATGGTCTGTTTTGAAGTCTTACCAATGATTCAAATATTAAACACACACTTTTATTCTATTGTTTATCTTTTTTAGTCAAGAAACCCCTTGTATATGTGTGATGTTCTTATTCATTCAATGGTGTAGTAATGATGCCAAGGAATGGTCAAATGCTATTATATTAGGTTAGTAAAAAAATTATATTTTAAGATAATGGTTAAAATTTGGCAACCATTAATATTTCCTTCACCATATAAACTACTTAGTCTAACTCAATGACTGTGTACAATAAGAACATGGTTTTATTAAATAATTATCTTTAACTAAATTGCCATTTCTCAAAATTATCTCTTATATCATCAAAATATATCCAAAATAGGTTCATCCATATCAAAAATAGTCCAATTTTTATTATATTTATAACTTCTCTTTATCCATGAACAATATAAACAAAACTATACCCAAGCAAATAAGGGTCTGTGAACTCAAAATAAGGTATATATACTCTAATTTCACTTGAAATCAAGTATTTTATTTCCTTACCTACATTATTATATATTGTTATTACTTGTAACCACATCAATAAAACCTTATTATAATAACCATTCCTTCATTCAAACATGGTATTCTTTCTTGCCCCTAAAATAGGGATTTTCATGATCATTATATGTGTTGGGTTTCATAATATACAGGTACCTGATCAACATTGTTTGGTGTTCCATCCTCTATTTATGCCATTATATTATATAACCATACTCAACACTTATAAATATATCTTACTTTGAGATTCAATCAATTTCACTTATCATATGAATCTCTTTGTAGATAAGGACTATATAAAAATTAGGTTCTTTCTCAGAATAAGGGTCTAGTCTTGGCATTGACTAATCAAGAGACCTATTATTTGATTATAATTATAAATATTACATTAAAAATTACATTATTAAAATATAATTGAGGTTAAATAATATATGTTTAACATGTAATACAACCTTGGCATACAGTGATAATGTTCTTAAGACAATACTGGAAAGAGACTATCTCACATATGATAGGGTTTATATCACAAAATGTTCTTTCAAGAACCATTAGAACTTGGAGATATCAAAGACCAAAACATAAAAATTATCTTATCCTAGATAACACATGTGGAGGATTGATTTGACATCAATATTACATCAATCTTTACCAATTTTATCAACTTTTTTTCCTTTCTCTTGATTTTCAACCTATAACTCACTTAAGCAATCTATAGACTTATCAAACCTAAAACTTTAACACTAATATGATAACAAAAATTTCATATCTAATAAAGTATAGGATTTATATACTCACTCACACTGAATGGAAATATACACATCAAACATATTGCTTTATTCATCATTGCATTCTTTACTAGAAACCAGTACATTCATAGACTTAAGATTTTGCTAGAGGAATTTCATACAATATTCATTCTCAATCTTTCCTTTCTATTCTTAGAGATTTATTACTATCTATTCCCACCTATTCTATTCCATATAACTCCTTTTTAAAATGACTTTTATTTTCTTTTCCAACGTAGGTTTTCTTGATTAGTTACCAAAACTACTTCTTTATTGGTCAACCTAAATCATGGGTAAGGTTACAAAACCAAAACATGACTTAATTTTTAGGGATTTTAACATATAAAATTTATAATTACCCTTTTAAAAACCTCCTTGGATTCCTAAAAACCAACTTTACTCATCTATACATTACAAACATGCCAATGACCCTTCTAAAATCATTTGGATATTTGAATTTTCAAAACATTAGTTTTGGAGGCAAAACTTCAAACATCATCAAAACTCAAACTAGGACTCCTATTAAATCCATATGGATTTATATACATGAATTTTAACTTGAAAGGTATTTTTATGAACACTATCATTCCAAAGTTGACCAATTTGACTCCTTATTGATCAAAAACACAAAATTATTATTTCCTAGCTTGATGCTCTTGCATCATACTCCCCAGGAGGGAGAAAAATTGAGCCTCTAAATTTATTCCTTGAATTCAAATTGTTTCTTTGAGGGTCCTTCATACTTTATTTATTGATTTACATCTTTTTTGGTTCCTTTCTCCTTTCCAAATTCTTCCTTTTCTTCCTCTTGGATGTATTTAGCCTCCTTATCCATGATCCATGAAGTGTTATAACTATTATATCTCCTTGTTTTCTAAATATTCCATTTATTCCAAGTCATTTTTCACTTCTTCATACTCTAATTCAACTATATAGACCTTATTATCTTTCCTCATGCTTATTTCATAGTTTGTTTCCTCTTTGTTGTCACTTGTTTTTCACTTATCTAGTGTATTGTGCTTCTTTTTCATGATGTATTTTTTTAAAGAGACTCTATTATCCTTTCTTTCATGTCAACCTCCATCATTTTCTTATATATACTCTATTTTTATACCTATTCTTCAATATTTTTGACATTTGGATGTCTTTACCGCTCATTTTGCTCACTATACAAGAACAACCCTTTGTTCCTTTCATCCTCATCATAGTACAATTTTACTTGGAACCTTTTTGGCTATCCATGACCATTATTATAAATGGTAAACTCAAAATTATCCTTAAAAAATGAATAAGTAACCTTGTGTGCTTATTTATACCCCATTTATTTACTTGCTAATTTATACATCTTCTTGTACTTCTCTTTGATGCTCCTTTATTGGTATTCCTTGGAGTTTATACTTGATATTTACCTGATGTAAATCATATATTTTCATATCCTTTTATGGGATAAACATTTCATCCAACATTATTAAATCTTCTTACAACTTTTGTGCATCCACTTCTTCCAAATATTCATCAAACTTTCTTCTCTTGTTCGGGTAGCTTATTGTTTGGCTTCTCCTTAGTCTCCATAGTTTTTTAGAGTCATATAAACATCCTATTTCTGTACATCTTGCTTCTCAATCACTTTTTGACGTGCTTAATCATCATCTTTCTTCATACACATCCATTCATCAATGCCATGGTTTCTATATACAATAAATCTTCACTATTGGAGTCAAATTCATATGCATCATCATACATAACATTGGAAAACAAATATTATAAATAATATTCTTCTTTTATGCATTTATATGTATTTACCTTTCCTTCACTTTCTTGATTTTCATGCACCATCTTGTTTTTTTTCTTTGTAGGCTTATCTTCTTCTTCAATCTTCATTATTTCTTGGAGTACACTTGCAACTTGAGTCTCTTGTACTATTATCTTGGTCTTCACAACCCACTTGATGCCTTTTATCTTCTTTGGCTGAAAATTGCCTCTCCTTTCATCTCTTGCATGATTTTTTCATTTTTCATATACTATGACATCTTGATGTACATTAACACTAGCCCTTTACCTCCACACTTGTGCTAGTTTTTCATTCATGCTTTTGATTTCTTTGACCTCTTGCTTGAGGTTCCCTTCTTTCTTACTATCAACTACTTGTATAAGGCACATAGGCCACACATATACATGCCCTTTTTCTCCTTTTTGGGGCTGAAATATATCATTATTTCTTTCAAATTGCATATCATTATTTTCCTCTTCACTTATGCAATAAAATTAAACATTCAAACACTCACTTACCTGTAATGGTAACTGATACAATTTTGTTTCTGCATTCATATCTTCATGTGTAACCTTTATGTCCTCTTTTCATTATTATTCTCTTGTTTAAAATGATATACATGGAAATGCATCATATAATTTATCTTCCTCTTCATTTTCATCATGTAGTATAACTTCAATATCCTTCAATTTATCATCTTAAATAGGTTATTTGTCTTTGTCATCTTCTTTTCATTTCATGGGTGATGTGTTTGGCCCATATTTCACCAAATTTGATTCATTTTACTTGGAATTCATCAAACTTGAATTTATACCTACAAACACAAACTCAAAACCAATGTCAACATATGAAAATAAAGACCATATAGTCTATTTTAAGTTATTAAAAATTTATATTTTATACTAAGGGATAAAATGTGGCAACCATTACTCTTTCCTTCACCATATAAACTACTTAGTCCAACTCAATGATTGTGTACAACAAGAACATGGTTTTATAAAACAATTCTCTTCAACTATATTTCCACTTCTCAGACTTATCAATTCTATAATCAAACTATATCCAAATAAATTTAATCCATCTCAACCATATTATACTTTTCATTGGCCTTATAACTTATCTTTATGTATGAACATTATAAACAAGACTATACCCAAGCAAACAAGGGTCTATGTACTCAAAATAGGGTATGTATACTATAATTTCATTTAAAACCACATATTTTGTATCCTTAAATACATTGTTATATATTTTTATTAATTTTATCCACATCAAGAAAACATTATTATAATCACCATTCCTTCATTCAAACATGGGATTCTTTCTTACCCTTAAAATAGGGGTTTTTATTATCTTTATATGTGTTGGAATTCATAATATATAGGTACCTAATCAACTTTATTTTATGCTCCATCCCATAAATATTCCATTATATTAGATAACCATCCTCAAAAATTATAAAATATCTTACTTTGATATTCAATCAATTGCACTTAGCTTATGAATCTGTTTGTAGACAAGGACTGTAAAAAATAGGATTCTTTCTCAAAATAGGGGTCTAGTCTTGGCATTGACTAATCAAGACACCTATTATTTGATTCCAATTATAATGAATACATTTATCCTTCCATTATTAACCTATAATTAATTTTAAAGTATCTACACTTACCATGCAATGAAATCTTGGCATACAGTGACAATGTTTTTGAGACAACATTAGAAAGAGATTGTCTCACCATGATAGGGTTTATACCACAAAATGTTCTTTTAAGAACCATTCCAACTTGGAGATATAAAATAAAAAACCTATATATTGTCTTATACCAGATACCACCTATGGATTATTTATTTTACCTTAGTCTTTCATTAGTCTTCACCAATTTTATCAACTTTCTTTCCTTTTTCTTGATTTAAAACCTACATCGCACTTAAGCAACTTGCAAACTTATCAAACCTACAAATTTAAAACTGACATGAATAAAAACATGGCCTATATAAGATAATATATTATTAACTAACTCACTCACACTAAATGGAAACATACACATCAAACATATTTTTTTATTCATCATTGCATTCTCTATTATAAACTAATCTATTCATGGACTTGAGAGCTTGCTAGAGGAGTTTCATACAATATTCATTCTTAGTGTTTCCTCTCTCTACATTGATATTTATTCCTATATATTCCCACCTATTATATGCCATATAAATCCTTTTTAAAATGAGTTTTCTTTTCTTTTCAAACATAAGTTTTCTTGATTAGTTACCAAAACTACTTCTTTATTGGTCAACCCAACTCATGGGTGAGGTTAAAAAACCAAAACATGACTTCCTTTTTAGGGATTTTAACATATAAAATTTATAATAACCATTTATAATACCTATTTGTACTCATAAACCCCACTTTACTCATTTGTACATTAAAAACATGCCAGTGACATTTCTAAACTCATTTGGATATTTGAATTTTTAAAACATTGGTTTTGGAGGGAAAACTTTGAACATCATCAGAACTCAGCTTAAGACTCATATGAAATCCATATGGATTTATGTACATTAATTTAACCTTGAAATTTATTTTTACAAACACTTTCATTCCAAACTTGACCAATTTAGCTTCTTATTGACCAAAAACACAAAATTGTTATTTCCTAGCTTGATGCTCCTGCATCATAACTTGTTATAAAAATAAAGATAGAAATAAAAATCAAACTTATAAAAATAAAAAAGGGAATAAATAAAATAAAAACAAGTATAATAATAAAAATTCTAATGAAAATAAAAATTAAGATTCAAATTTTATTACTTTATATGCTACTTTATGTGATCCAAATGAAAGTGAATGGATTTTAGATAGCGGTGAATTACACCATATGACATGCTTATCTGATATCTTATGTGATTTTAGATATATATTTAAAATAATTTACTCAGGAGATAATTATTTTTTAGAATCAAATAAATAGTGAAAATCAAAATTTTCAAATATTTTAATTAATGATGTTATCTATGTACCTAAGATTAAAAAGAATCTATTATCTTGTTTTCAACTTTAAAATGATAATTTATTTGTAACATTACTTAAATATATTCGGTACATTATAAGTCTTTATAGGTCCTTTATTGTTTAATTTGTTCAAAATAATGATTTATATATCTTTTCTTCTTCTACATGTTTACTTTTATCACATGATAAGAATGAATCTCAATTATGACATGAAAGATTAGGACATGTTAATTTTAAAAGCTTACTTGATATGTATATAATTAATATTGTTATCGGAATTAATTATATCCCCTATCATCATGAAAATTGCAAGGTTTTATCATGTGGTAAGCAACATACTAACCTCTTTCATAAGAATCATGATGTGAATTCCTCACATCCTTTAGAATTAATTCATAGTGATGTTGTAGGTCTTTTGGAAGATAATTATCTTAACGGTTCAATATATATTATTAAATTTATTGATGATTAAACTATAATGATATGTTATTATTTCATTCAAAATAAATATGATATTTTTTATAATTTTAAATAATATAAAGGTTATGTTAAAATCCATCTGATTTTTCTATTAATTGTTCAAGAACTGATAATGGTGGTGAATATGTTAGTAAGGAGTTTGATTCTTCTTGCGTTAGTTATGGTATTAAAATGGAATTAAAAAATCTTTATTCCACCAAGTTAAATGGTAATACTAAATGTAAAAATTCCACCATCATATAAATGTCTAGAATAAAGTTGTAATATGCAAATGTTCCTAAGTTCTTATGGGTTGAATACATGAACACTGTTATTCATATTTTGAAGAGAGTCCATACCAAATCCTTAAATATTTCTACCCCTTTATAAATTTGGACTAAAAAAAACCTATTGTGGCTCATCTCAATATTTTTGGTAGTCTTGCTTCTATCTTTGTCCCTAAAGTTAAGAGGAAGAAGTTCGACCAAATTCTTATTCATAAATTTTTGTAGGTTATGGAGGTAATACAAAAGGTTTAAGAGTGAATGATCTCTCTAAATATTAATATTACTGAGAATAGGAATGGTCTTGTTCTCAAAAAATCTTTTTATGAGCCCTTTATAGATCCTCCTTAGTGTTATTCTATTGATGAACCTGACTCTCATGTTTCTCCTTGTAATGAAATAAATGCTCTTGAGAAAGTTGATCTACTTATGGATAACTTAGAGTCTGAGGAACCCTCTAAGTTTATGTTCAAACTAAAAGACCTAAATGGGTATAATTCCTAATTCCATCTTTTAATGTTGATAATCTTAATTATTTAACTATAAATCAACATTATTATCATGTTTTAATGACTATGCATGAATTTGAACCTCAGTCTTTTAAGGAAGCCACTCAAGAATATAGATGAAATTTTTCTATGCAAGTTGAATATAATGCCTTAATTAAAAATTAAACATGGAATCTTGTCCTTCCTCCACCTAAAAGGCATATTGTTAGTTGTAGGTAGATTTATAAAATCAAATATAATTTAATTGGTAAAATTGATAAATTTAAAGTTAGATTAGTTGCTCACAGGTTTACTCAAAAACCTAGGATTGACTATATTGAAACCTTTACTCTTGTAGAGAAAATGAGTACTATTAGACTTCATATTGCTATTATAGCGTACAATGCTTGGGTTATCCACTAAATTGTGTTTTATAATAATAAATCTATATGAATCAGGTTAAAGGTTTCATTGATCGTAACAGAGAACATTTTGTATGCAAGTTAAAAAAATATGTGTATGGTTTAAAAGAAGCTCCTTGAGCTTGGTATTCTAGGATTAACTATTTTTTCAAAGAATTGGGTTTTTCTAAATGCTATTTAGATAATGATATCTTTGTTAAAGTTGAAAATGGTCATTTTATTCTAATTGTATTATATGTTGATGATTTGTTGATTACTGGTGATCAAACTAGTTAAATTCATAAATATAAGGATAAACTAAGTCAAATATTTGAAATTAATGATTTAGTCATTCTATATCATTTTTTAGGAATGGTTATGTTTCAGGATAAAAATTCAATTGTTGTATCACAATCTCAGTATGCACATAATATTTTTGTTAAGTTTAACATGCTTGATTTTAAATAAAGGACTACTCCTATTGAAGTTGGTATTAAACTTGATCTTAAACATGCATGTGAGAAAACTAACCCTACTTTGTATAGACAACTAATTGGAAGTTTGATTTATCTAACCATTATTAGGCCATATATTTTATGTTGTTAGTGTTGCTTATATATTTATGCATGATCTTTATTTGGATCATTGGAAATTAGGTAAACATATTCTTAATTATATAAAAGGAATTATTAATTATGGTTTATTTTATTATTCCATTTATAATGATATATTATATGGTTATTATGATGCTGACCATGTTAGTGATACTTTAGATTGTAAATCTACTTCTAGATATGTGTTTAAGTTTGGTGTATGAGTTATCACTTGAAGCTGCAAGAAGCAATCTAATGTCTCCTCTCTTCTACAGAAGTTGAGTATATAAGTGGTATGGAAGTTTCTAAAGAATCCATGTGGCTATGAATGTTATTGGGATAAATTCATTTGGATGTTTCTCAAAGCACCATCCTTTATTATGATAACAAAAGTTGTATAGATTTGGTGAAAAATCTAGTACAACACCAAAGAACTAAACATATTGAAGTTCATGTGAATTATATCTACGAGAAAGTCCTCAATGGTGTATTGATTTGTATTTATATTAAATAGATGAACAAGTTGTAGAGATCTTCATAAAACCACTTGGTACTACCAAGTTTTGTCAGTTTCATACAATGTTGGGCCTCTCAAATTTGTCATTGAGGGATAGTGTGCATGATAATGACACTTCTTAATGGCCATGTGTTTCTTCATATTATCTAAACTTTTCATTATAAATAATTGTAAACTTCATGTGGAAGTTATGTGATTTGATTAAATTTCATGTGGATGTCATGTGATTTGAGTAAACTTCATGTGGAAGTTTTACTTTTGTACCCCAATACATTAAAAGGAATAATTTTTAATGGAGATCCTTATATTATAAAAGGCTCCAAATATGCTTAGTGATTTTTCATGATAAGTAATGAGATGTAATATCACAATCATGCTATCCTAAACTTACTTTCATGTAGTTTATGGATTATAATTCCTTTTGTGTTAAAAGTTAATGTTTTGCATGATGAAGATTTTAAAATCCTTCATATTTTGCACATAGTATAATTCCTTTATGTTGACTATGGATTTTATCCCCACTTAGAATTAAGGGGGAGTGTTAGAGAAACTATTGTCTAAGTGTTTATTATTAACCCTTGGCTTATAGTCAACCTAGTCAAGTCTATACTCTTCTTCCTTTTATCTAGTAGTACATAGTCAACCCAGTCCACTCTCTACTCTTCTCAGTTCCTTTTTGGTAGTAATCTATCGACCTAGTCAACATTATATCTGATTGTTACCCTTATTTTTCTATCTAACTTAGTTCTCTATTTGACAAACTTAGTTATTTGTCTCTCATTAATATTTATTAGCATCCTTTTCCTTTTATCAAACAAATTAAATCCCCTATTAGAATCTCTTTAGACAACCTAAATCCATTTAGACACTGTATGGAGTGCTCTTTTCTTCTTATATTTTCTTATCTTTCTTCCTTTTTTCAACTTTTGAGGAATATTAATATGCCCAACCACATGTTGATTTAGAATTTTGGGCATATTCTGATTCCCATCCCTACATCTACTTACCCTTTGGGGCATCTTGTAATGCCCACTCTTATTCTACATCGCATGATACCAAATTAATTTGACTTTAAGAAACCTTCTGAGACACATAGGATTGTATCTCACATGTCATACTTAATAAATGTGTTAGTATAAACCCTTCCCTTCTTTTCATACTTTATATATGTTATTTATCTAACACTATTTTAGGATTATTACATAGGTCTCACCCTCTGCAATAGTTCTCTCTTTTCACAAACCTTAGTCCATCCTATTGGTATTCTATTTTCTCTTTTTTTCTCATGAGTTGCATTATAAAACCATGGATAGGACTTGGTCTTCCTCATGATTTCCCACTTCTTGTCCACTTTATTTTCTCATTTCCAAAAATTAGACTTTTTGGCACCCCTTGGGTTTCTCTTTTGTGAATTGAAGTGTGAGACCATGGATAAGACCCAACCTTCCTCACAAATACCATACTTCTATTATTTATGTGTTTTTCACATGATTTTAGAACCCTTGAGTTTATATTTTATTAGTTTCATTTTAAGACCATGGATCGGACCTAGCCTTTCTCATAAAATAACCATCTTTCACTCCTCATCTAGATTGTGTTTTGTAATGGTTATGAGTTTTTATCTTTTTTCTCACCTTTAGATTTTTAATGAATCACACTTTATTATAATTTTATCCCATTTTAACCTTTTATCACATTTTTTATGAGTTGAACTATTTAAAATTGTTTCATGTTTCACTCATCTTGATTTATTTTGCTTCAACTCCACATGGGATAAAACAAGGTCAAAGTCAAGATAGACATTTTATTTAACTTGAATTTATGAGACTCTTAGACACCATGATCTATAATTTATCTCTTTTAACAACCAAGTCCCAAGTCTTCAAATAAAATTCATCTTTAACACCCATGTTTTGTTTTCCAAATCCACATGGAGGAGGAATAGAAAAAGCCATCTAGAAATTTAAAAGCCAAACCATTTGAAAAAAAGGGTAGTGATATACAAAAGGAAACTTATAAATTTCAAAATTCAATATGACACCAAAATATGTGATTATAAGCACATATTATATCTCTAATCAAATCTTAAACTCCATATTTGGCTTCACAATAGAGCCAAGGTCCATTGGGGTGAGGAAGGCCAGTAGATTGGAATATTAGAATTCAATAAACTATATGGTGCTACCTACTTTCTCACATAAGTAAACAATATTCATAGTAGATATACAACTCTATAATGGATCCTAAATAATTGGGAACATGTTTTGGGAAGGTAGGTATATTTTATTTTTCATGTATATAAACTTAATGGGATAATCTACATACTTCATTGGTTGACCTAAGACTTGCATATATAGGAGAAGTTTTTAAGAGTCCTTAAGGTTGAAATTCCTCTTATTTTGATAATCCTAATTTGGGTATCTTGACTTCAATAATGAGTTACTCTACCTTGGTTTTTATTTCAATCTCCCCTCCCCTCCACCCATTTCATTTCCCCCCTTAACAGTCATGTGTGATTCTAAATATGATTTTACCTCTTCTATAATTCCCTCTTCTTGACATCTTAAAACCATGGTAGCACTACTTTATTTTAATTTTATCTATACTTATAACAAAAAAATATTCTTGAGAAACTATGGATTACTTTCTTTACACCATGTATTTACATTTATATATGTGCCTTGCTTTCTTTTACTAGTTGTTATTGTTTACTACCCTTTCTTGTAGACACCCGAGTCTATTTATACTTTCAATTACTTTTTACATTATTGATTGAGGTTGGCTTTTTAATTATGACTCATTAATATTTTTTTCCATTTTACGTACCTTTTTACATTTATTATTGAGTAAGGATTATTATTTTTCACTCGTTAATGTTGTTTTACCATTTTTTCTTGCCCATATTTGTTTAAGGATTATTACTTCTTTTACATTGATGTTTGATTACCATTTTTGAAAATTATACTTGGTTTTAATTGGTGAGTTTTCCTTTTTTTCTCAAGGTTTACCCATTTGAATTTTTTTCCTTCAGTAACCTTGGCTTTTCAATTACCCAATTTACTTTAAATTTGGACTTGGTCATTTGGTCTAACATAGTACTAGTCACCTCAGCTTGCCAAATTTCCAAGTACATCCCATCCACATAGCATTATTTATCTTGGATTTCCTACATTTTTTATTTTTTATCTTTCATTTTATATCCTTGGGTTTGCCAAAAGTAGTATTGATGCCCTCCATGATCAAAAATATGAAATCAATAGACAACCATCCAATAATAAAGGTAAGTGAAGGTATGCATTACATTTTTTTTTAAATCTCCCTTTTAGTCATTTATTTTGAGTTATTTTTTATTTAAAATAATAAAAAAAAAATACCCTTAGCATTGTGTGTTTCTATGTTCTTTCTCAAAGCACCATCCCCTATTGCACTTGAGTGACACATGATGAGCTTCAAGTTGGTCATTTATACACACATAATATTTTCAAACTTTATTAATTATTGATGCTTTCTATCTTTTAAGAACCTATCAAGTCTTAATCTCTCTGAGTGCACACCATAAGGGGTGCACTAGGAAAGGGATGGGAAGACCATTGGTGTTTCATAGTATTATTTTACCTTATTACCACTTATTATCAATCCAACCAAC
Organism: Torreya grandis; assembly: GCA_037957365.1. Classification (NCBI taxonomy): domain Eukaryota; kingdom Viridiplantae; phylum Streptophyta; class Pinopsida; order Cupressales; family Taxaceae; genus Torreya; species Torreya grandis. The sequence goes on along the minus strand of JARHVA010004617.1, from coordinate 672,712 downwards.
TCTTAAAAACATTCCCTTAAGCTTTCCCTCTTATTTTTCACCCTCCTCTAGTAATTTTCCACATTAGTTAACCCTTACCTAACCTAAAACATCTTATTAATAGTTTAAATTACATAGTTGGCTACATTGACCTTGTATTATTAGTGACAAAACATATTAGGGTGTAGGTCTACCCCTGACAAACCTAGTCCATGACCTAGTTTGTTTTTATAAATTATGATATTAGTTATATTGGGTCAACTTTGTCAACCTAAAATTTCATAAAGGTTTATGGTTAGATACACCTATATAAACAAATTCATTTTGACATTCTTAGAGAGACATCAAAATTTAATTATTCATTTTCACTTCTTTATAATCTTTTCATTGATGATTCTACTTGAGGATTCTTAGCTTAGAATTTCTACTTGAAGAAGAATCTTTACTTTTGGAGAAGTATTGGATGCTTTGGCCTTCCTTAGTGATCCTTACAACCCAGAACAACCTCTTGTGAAGCACCTTTATCCAAGGGAGAGATTGAGTCTCAATGAGTTCATCTTTAAGGTAAGTATCTTTAACTTTGCTCCTCTATTTAGTAGATAGAAGTGGCATAAGTAATAGATTTTGAATATATTTATCTCTCCATGAATTAGGGTATTACATATACATATCTTATTTAGGATTATGTTATGTGTTTTTAATTTTATGTTTAATAACCCCCACTTTATGTCAAAATATTTGGTGAGCAATAGATTAGATTTTGTTTTACTTGTTATTAGTTTAGTAAATATAAAAACATAAGACGTAGTTAGGGTTATTATGTAGTTTTCATTTACTAGAGGCTTTGGAACACTCCCTAGTGATTTTTTTTATGGTAAGATATACTTTAGATAGGTCTAGTGGATCCATATTGGTCATGACCTTGATTATCTAATGTATCCCTAATTGAAAGTGTAAGTATGGTTTATCTTCTCCAAACTATGATTTATTTATATATTTGTGGCATTTCCCATTACATACATATCCCTCTAATCAGGTCCATGTTCCCATCATTTTAAAACATGATTTGACTCATCCTAAGGAGGATCCAAAGTATGTGCCCTTGCCTTCTATGCCAAAATTGATCACCAATAGAGATAAGGTACTTCCATTTGATTGTGAAAATTTATCTCAACTCCATAAGTAAATCATTAAGAATTTACAAATCATTAACAAAGGGGATGTTCCTTCAATTTAATTTATTAAAACCCAACCTATTACTAAATTTCCAAACAATATTATCATTACTGAGTGTGATAATCATTCTTGGCCTTCATTTGATATTAAATTTTTTCAAAAGATTAACCAAGAAATTATGGCATATTTACCAAGTCATATTAAGTCATCAAGAAAAAGGAAGAATTATACACATATAGACCATTATAAACATAAGTTACCAAAACTCTCTAATATGACAATGGTGGATGTATCACATTATTCACATCCTTAAAAATCCTCAAGTAACATATTGCATAATTTTAGCCTTTAATATTTTCTTAAATATGGGTATCAAGGATAAGTATTAGGCAAACATGGACAAGTTATAACCCCTCGCATAACTCTCAAGTGTAATCCAAATAGACAAGGTTTGGAGTATTCAAAAAATCATGGATAACCAACAACCTATAAAAAAATTAAACTTTGAGGTGCACATAGATGCACATAAAAATTAAGAATCATCAGAGGGAAAACCAATGTTACAAAAAATCCAAGAGAATAAAAGATTAAAGATCCCTTTAGTGATCCATCCTCATGTATCTACAAAGTTAGATATAAAATTAAATAAAGGGAAAGGTTCAATAACTAAAATTATTGAGCTAGATGGTTTCCCTTCAATACCTTCTTCTTCATTAAACACATTGGATCGATTGTATGAGCACCAAGCTCAACTAATTCATATCCATTATGTGGAGTATTCTCAAAATTATTCATAATAAATTTTATAGATCACATCACAATAGAATAACACTGATATTATTTTATCCATGTTACTTGAGTATACCATGTTATATTTACCTTATACTCGACATAGTCAGGTAGTCACCTTGTTCCTTAATAAGGATTGCCATATTGTAATTACCATAAAATTATAGGTCACAATTCAAGTTAATGTGTGGCTTTAAAATACAAAATTCATAAATATAATAGTATGGGCAAAATAAACATTTTGTCCCCATAACAAATCAAGTTCAATATTTCACATGTTTCCAAAGAATACCAACCTTCAAACACACCTATAGGTAGACACATAATAGTTCTAAAAATATCTATGGGTTATGATGTACCCATATTCTAATTGAAAAATAATGGGACTCACTTTGTTGTAGGATTTTTTTTGAATAAATGGGACATAATATGCATGAAATAAAGAAATCTCAATTAAATATAGACATACTTGGATACATACTTCTACCTATAACATGTAGACAAAGGATTATATATTTTATGATATGGGTAACAAATCCAAAGCCAAATTTCGCATTGAATTAAGGTCAGTCTTGGTTGGCTTATATAGAGGCAAAGCTTGATATGAAAAATAGGTGTATTACATTTAAATTTCAATAAAGTAAAATATGTGTACTACTTGATGGGTATAGTGATACATCTATGATAACATTAGATGGAATATGTTTACCAAAATGCATTGTAACATGTGCTATGATAAGTCATAAGACACGGTGAAATATTAATAACCAAATTGAATTAACTTATAATCCTTTACATTCTGATTGGAAAAATGGCTAGTACTTTACATGAAAATTGGAAAATGGATAGATTTTTTCCATTTTTCAAAAAATTATAAAAAATCAAAAACATTCAAAAAATCCGAAAACATTTTTGGCACATACATGTTATAATGGATCCTTTTTATCTTTGTGTTAGTTCTATGTTACAGACTTGTTGGGTGAATATTTTATCACCAACTAACTTATAAGTAAAATAGGTCTCTTCAACCATAGCATAAGGAGATCAGTCAGCTAGATGTGCAGGTTTACCACATCAAAAGGGGACAAATCTCTCCTCTCATCAAGGGGAGGTTCCCTATCAGTATGAAGGGGATATATACTATATATATGCAAAAAATAACACATAGGGGTAGGATAACACCATCCATCTCTCTTTTCTTATAGATGATGTTCATAAACAAAAGAGGAATCTAGGTGAAGACACTGAAGGCACTTCTCTTCTTTCAGAAGTGGTCTTGCAGGAAACAATAAGGGTTCTTTCAGGTAGTGACAAGTAACTAGTAACATGGGGTATAGTAACTAGTAGAATGAGGTGTATCACAAAGCCTCCACCTCAACTTCCCAAGAGTGAAATACAAAGGACAATGAGGTCAAAAAGTCATCCCAAGGTCCTTTACATAGGAACAGAAAATAGACAAACACACTAAAGGCAATTATGGTAGCAAAAAGTCTCTCCACAGTTGGCTTCAGGACACCTTCCTAATTACTTCCACTAGTTCTACTTATTTTAATAAAATGGACAAGAATGCATTTAGGAACTAGACATAAGAATAATCTCCTAAAATGACACAAGATATGATAGCACAAAGTCTAAAAGTAACTTACTTTCTCATTCATATAAAGAAATATGATCAACAATCTGAGCTTAAAGTCTCAGTAATCGCCTTTCAATTTTGGCAAAGTTTTGCTTCTATAACAAAGAGTTCTCTTTTGAATAAAAAAAGAGATTACATTATATAGCATCCAAGAAAGGCCTAACACTTTATTCCATGGAACAACCCATGTTTAGTTTTGTCAAGGGACCATACTAGAACAGGGTGGCTGCCTTAACTGTGGCATATCAATTCATCTCAAATGTCTTATCCTAGGCTTGAGTCATTTGGTCTATCACCTAATATCTACATAGCTGTCCACTTTGCCTTTACTCCAAGGAGAAAAATAGGCTACACTTTCAATGTTTGTAGGCTCAAATATCTACTTTGTAGACTGTTCCACCTACTAGAATAACTCGTGTGTAGATATTCCTGGTCTCTCCCTTTTTCCTATTTCAATTTGAGCTCTTGGGATATCTTTTCCCCTTTCTACTAGCTCTTTTGGCTCCTTCTTTAGATGGTCACTGAGTTTGTTTTTAGGTTCCTTGCCACATTTAAAAATTAATGGATATTCCATTGTCTTGAATTTGACATCCACAGGGATGTCATTGGTTCACTATTTCAACAGTTCAAATGGCCTTCTAAGCTCCTTGGTTATATCACTTTTTTGCTTCAATCACTTTCTTGATTCAATTGCTTACTTGGTTCAATCACTTTCCTAGTTTAATCACTTTCTTGGTTCAATCACTTTCTTGCTCTTTGGTTGAACCATCCCTTTGAACTAGTCTCTAAAAACTCTACTTCCTTCCTCTATCTGGTGCTTCCTTTGATCTTTGAATAATTGTACCCTACCCTCCATAAGGGAACCTACCCTCCACAAGGGCACTTGTTATTTCATCTTTGGGGCACTCCTTTGAACCGACCATGTTGAACCTTTGAACCTTTACACTATTAAACCTTTTTTGGTTCAAGGTTCAAAGGTTCAACAGTTCAATCACTTTCTAACTCTTTATCTAGAGCTTCCTTTGAACTATTGAACCTGTGAACCATTGCACTTTGAAATCTTTTGGTTTAAGGTTCAATCATTTTGTTGGTTCATCCTTTGTTCCATGAATCCTTTATTTTCTAAGTCCCTTTAAAGCCTTAAAATTCCTTCAGCTTTATGTCTTTGGAACACCCAAAAGGGAAGGTGTCCCTTCAAGCTTCAAGAAAGGTCCATTTTTCTCATCCCCTACCCTCCACAAGGGTACTCATCCTTGGTTCACTGCCCTTCACAAGGGTACTTTGGCCTTTAGGCTTTGGGGCACTCCTTCGAACCGACCAATTGAACCAACTTTGGTTCAATGGTTCAATGGTTCAATATTGTGTTAACTTGACCACTTAAACCAATAGCATTGAACCTTTAAACCGTTGAACCATTTTGGTTCAAGGTTTAATGGTTCAAGCCTTCTTTGTTTTGCTAAGTCTTTTGAAGCTGTTTGAAGCCGTTGAACTTGCTGAAGTAGTTAAACTTTGAAATTTTGCTAAAGTGCTTAACTCTTTAAGCTTTCTAATTTTGTTGAACCTTTTGGTTGAACCTTGGCATTGAACTTGTGGAAGCTTTGCATTGAACCAACCTTGAAATTACCTAAGTGTTGAGAGCTTATTTCTTTCCTATAGAGTCTATAGAAACTAGTCCATAAAAATGAGTTCATAGTTCCTTTCCTACATAGACCATAGAAATGAGTCCATAGTTCTCTCTATGTCACTCGAGCCTTGAAAGAGTCTATATAATCCATCCTACAAAGTCTCTAGAAACAAGCCTATAGAGTTCTTAGAAATGAACCTACAGAGTTCGTAGAAATAAGCCTATAGAGTTTGTAGAAATAAGCCTAAAAAATGGAGAATTTGAATGCCTGGAATAATTTTTGAGAAGGGAAGAGAGAATTTTGGTCTATAGGACCAAAATGGTTCATATTTTGTCCCAAAAATGAGTGATATATTTTGGGAACAACAATTGGCTCTAGTTGGGGAACTTCTTTTAGTTGAAGACTTGGAACAGCTGAGGGAAGTAGAAACTAGAATCTGTAGTGCCTTAAAGTGTGCCATTGGGCTTTGGAGCCATGCTATCTAAAAATAAAGGTGCCAAAAATGAAAATGAAAATCACAAAATAGAACTAAAGACTATACAAATATACATATGTATAGGTAATCTTATCTGATACTTCAAGAGTTTAAGTGCTTTAGATGTTGCCCATTGTGAGGTAGAGAAAAGGGTGTGCCATCTTCTTACTTAAACAAGAAACTATTCTCACCATTGAGATCATGGATAGTGAATGGGCCTCTCTATAGGGAATTAAATTTCCCATGCATTCCCTTTGTTTCTCTTCTCTCATCTCACAACAAGACTTGATCTCTAATCTAGAAATCCTAATTTTTTGCTTTTTAGTCAAAGAGATTCTTCACCAAACTTTGATGTTGTGTAATTTGGTCCACCACCATAGTTCACTACTCATCCAGCTCAATCAAGCACATGATCCTTTTGTCAATGGAGCTTTCATATGTCTGATCTTTAACCACCTTTGCCAATTTCAATGCTGGTAACTCCAAGGTGATTGGTATCTCAGCATTGAGAACATAAAGAAGTTGGAAAGGTGACATACCAATTGCCCTCTTGGGCATAATTTTATCTACCCATAAATCATAAACCAATGCTTTATGCCATGTTCATTGGTTGTCATTTTCCAGCTTCTTGATGATGGTCACCAAGTTCTTATTGCTTGATTCAGCTTGGCCATTCCCTTGTGGTAAATAATCAGAGGAGTGGGAGAGGGTAATCCCATAGTAAAAATAGAACTCAGTGATCTCATGGGAAGATAAATACGAAGCATTGTCCATCACAATTTTGGTTGGGACACCAAACCTATAAATGATGTTCTCCTTGAGGAAATCACATACTAGTCTAAAGTAACATGTTTGGTTAGAATTGAGTCCACCCATTTGGTGAAGTAATCTATCACTGTGAGGATGTAATCATGTCAAACACTTGAAGATGGGTTTATAACACCAATGAAATTGATTCCCCATTACTTAAATGGATTTTCTATCACTACTGGCTTGAGAGCTAGGGTAGCTAACTTGGGTATTCCAACAAACTATTAGTATAGTTCACACTTTTGTACCCATTTGTATGCATCTTGAAACAAAGTAGGCTAGTAATACCTAGATCTAATAATCTTATGGGTAGTTACAGGAGCAAAAAAATGTCTTATATAGGCTAGATTGTGGAAGGACCTCAAAAGTTGGTTCTACTTCTCTTATCCACACAACAAAGGAACACTCCATCAAGGCTCCTCTTGTACAGGCCATTATTTTAGAGGACAAAATTTGTAGATTTTAGTTTAACAGTCCTCCTTTCTTTATGAGATAGGTGGAAAGGTCACTCACCATAAGTAAGGAAATGAGCAATACTTGAATACCACTCATTCGTGGTGGAGACAAAGAGGACTGTTGGCGTGTCTTCTAATTCTTTTTCTTCCTGCCTTGCTTCTTTAGGTCTGTTTTCAGCAATCAATTGACAAAGGCCCTTTCTCTACACTAGCTTTATCAATTTGATAACTACATCAAACTCATAGATTTTGGCAATCCAATTTCCCCTTTTGGTTCTAAAATCCTGCTAAGTTAGTATGATTTGACTGTGGTATTAGGAACCAAGGTAGTAACATGTGAGTTCAGGGTATAAAAATGGAAGTGCTTTACTACCTTGACTACTACATAAGCATGCTTCTCCATGTTTTTATACTTTAGCTCATGAGATTTGAGAGGGAAACTCATGAAGGATATGGGAGATTCCACACCTTCTTCATTCTTCTAAACTAGAATGGCTAAAAGTGTGTGTTTAAAATCATAACTATACATGATGAAATTTTTGGTATAATTTGGACAAATCATAATTGGGGCATGGGCAATGGCTATCTTGATGTCTTAGAATGCTAATTTTCCTTCTTTAGTCTAGTTGAAGATTGCCTTTCCCTTCATCATGTTTACGATGTGGTGAGTCTTCTCAGTGAACTCAGGGATGAATCTTCATAAAAAATTTACTTTTTTGAAGAAAGAGTGAACTACAATCTTACTCATAGGTAGAGTAAGCTCCTGGATGGATTTGACTCTTTTTGAATCAATCCTTATGCCTTCTCTGGATACAATGTGTCCAAGAAGCTTCCCTTCTATCACTCCAAAGATAGACTTCTTGGGGTTAAGAGAAATGCCATTTTGGTGGCAGTGTTCCAACACTCATTGTAAATGGCACACATGGTTAGAGCAATGCTTGGAAAAGATGGTCAAGTCATCAAGGTATACCATAATGAACTTACCCATTTCATCTTTGAAATTAAGGTCCATTGCTTTCTAAAAAGTGGTGCTAGAATTTATTAGGCCAAAAGGAATTCTATGAAATACAAAGGTGCCCTAAGGTGTGGTGAAGGTAGTCTTATGTTGGTCTGTTTCACTAACTTCAACTTGATTGTATTCTGATAATCCATCTAGCATTGATAACATCTATGAACCAGTCACTATCTAAAGCACTTAATCCATGATGGGCAAAGGATAGTTATCCTTTAAGGATGACTAATTTAGATTTATGAAGTCCACACAGAGGCAAATTTCACCATTCTTCTTCCTCATAGGTACTATGTTGGCAATCCATGTGGAATGATGGATTGGGAAAATTATCCTAGCATTCAACATTTTCTATATTTTTGATAGAATAGTACCTTATATCTTTGAATTGTACTATCTAGATTTTTTATTGTAAGGTACTAAATCACTTTTAAGAGGAATGTCATGGCAAATTTCTTCAGGTCTAAGTGACTTCATATCATCATAAGAGTATGCTAAAACATCCATGTATTGGTGGAGTAGAATAGTGAACTTGAATATCTCCTTAGGAGTGTAGCATTTCCTAATATTCATCATTTTGGGATCTTCCTTGGTACCTGGGAGGATCTTGAATCCATTGGCTGTTATTTGATGATTCTATCATGTTTGTCAAACAACTTCTTGAGGGAAACTAGGCCTTTGAGAATTTTATTTCCTTTGAGTTGAAAGAATTATTCACCTACATCTGAACTTGATTCATGGACTGAGTCAAGCTTTTGAGACTCGCTACCTTCAAAGTGTAACTATGTAAAGCTATCTTTTTACTCCAAGAAGGCAATGATGTGTTTGTCATTGTTAAACACCTACCAATGACTGGAATTATTAGGTATGCTTGATCAAAAGACCAGCTCGATGGTATACTTGTCTCATATGAAGTTTGGGTGAGGGACTAAGAGAGTTTCTGAAATCGCCAGTGCATCAACTCTTTCATTGAATTCCTTGGGTATGGCAGAGATGTTGAAAACATCAAAGCTTTCAATTTGATCCTAGACTAGATTGTGGTAGTGGTGTAATCTCTCATTTTTAGTTTGGAACAAGTTTCTCACCTGACAAAACACCATCTTGGCATCTCCTTTGGCATGAAGGAATTTGACACCCCTATCTTTAGTGGCTTTCAATCCAAGTAGAAGAGATTTGTATTCAGTAGTATTGTTAGTATTGCTAGACTGCAACTTGTATGATGAAGTAAAAATATCTCCTTGAGGAGATATCAACACAATTATGGCTCCCAAACTATTAAAAGAACAACTACCATCCAATTCCAACATCCATACCTTATTTGAAATTAATCCTTTCTCAAATTTCTCTTTGCTTGGAAGGGGGAATTCTTCTGCATTTGCATTGTACTCTATCATGTCTTCTATTGTTCTGTCTGAACTAATTTTCATACTATCATTTTTGGGAGTTTCATCAACTGAAACATGAGTATCTTCTATGGTCAAAAAATAATTACCCATGCTTGAAAACCCAAGCAAAATTTGGGCTTTAGGTGCTAATATTTTAGTGACCACATATTTTGCTTCCTTTTCAAGGAGCAATCTTTGCATAATGGCTTTGAATAGGATCTTTGCCTTAGATAGATCCATGCTTAATTTTCTACCAACATCCTTGCAAAAAAAATTCCCAAGAAGGATGCCATATGATGTTGTGATGTTAGCCACCAAGATAGTCATCTTGATTCTCTTTTCTGGAAAGGTGATAAATGCAAATTTGGTGTCCTTGATTTGTCCCACTAGTGGCACTTGTTTGTTCTCCATGGAGAAACATCTCCCAAATGTCTAGGTTAGTGTAATACCAAGATATTCTTCCACTTTGGCAGGCATGACATTATCTAAAGCTCCAAAATTAATTATGTAATTATTTAGCTGATGTCTATTTATCAATAGGGAGACATAAAAAGGTTCAGTCCTCCTAGGAGCAGTAGTAGGAGTAATGACAAGGTTATTCTTGGTAGATGTGTTCTTGGGAGGATCATGAGTTACCTTTAGAATTCCTTGTGATACAGGGATGGCTTGGTTATTTACACATTGAACCAACTTATCCAACTACTCAGGGTTGGATTGTAGGATTTCAAATTCAAACATTTGAACCTTAGTTTTCTTTATATGGTCGATTATGTCAAATGTCTAAAAAGAACTATGAACAAAGGATGGAAGTTCATCCTTTTGATTTTTAGAAGGGGGAGGACTGGTCTATGGATTTGAAGTTGGAGGTGAAGGCATACTTGAGGGACTCACCTTTTTAATAGTCACCAAGTCCTTTGGATGGAAGGGCAGAGTGGTTCCCCACTTAGCAATTGAAATTATAGGTTGAGTTCATTCCTCTATTTTATCTTTATCAACTTGCTGGGCTAACTGGTTCTTGGACCTAGTGAATATAGCATAAGTTCCTTCACTTGCTCTACCTTCACTTCTAGGTTCATCCTAGTAATTTAGGAAACTAATGTTGGAGTCGATAGCTAATTATTATTCTTCTTCAGTGAAGAGATTAATGTCATTTTCAAAGTACAATTCAGGTTGGAAGGAGAAATCTAATTCAACCTCAAGATATCCAACTACTGAATTGGTTGGAGTTGCTTCAATGGCAAGGTTCTGCCATGGGGGAGGAAGGTGATTTAGCTATCATTAATTCTTGATAGCATTGCCTTGATATGATTGATTTGGGAATGTCCTCCTTGGTACATCTCTATATGAATGAGTAGATGACATCCCTTACACCATTTGATTTCAAAGAGCTATCACTTCATTTTCTAGATTTTGCACCATTGGGTCAGTGGTGAATGTAGGTGAGTATTCAGAAGATAAAGAAGATTTACCTCTATTAGGATCTCTCCTTATCTATTATAACAAGATAAGGTCATCTTATACCTCAATAGCCAAATCTTGAGCAGTAGTAAGGTCTATGTGGCCAACCTGTCTCAGTAAAAAACTCACTTCAGGCAACTATGAGCTGATGAAGAAGCATTTGAGGTTTTCAAGTGTTGGCTGAGTAATGGTAGGAATCCAATTCCTTAGCTTATCAAACATGGAAATGAAATCCCTCATAGGTTCATGAGGTTCCTTCTTCATCTATGTGATCTGGGCTAGCAAAGCATGCACATCATTTGTAGGCTTGAACCTAGCTTCAAATTTAGCTTTAAGAGTGTTCTAGTCAGTCACTAACCTAGCCTAAAGATGGTAAAACCAATCTGTAGCAGTGCCTTATAGTGTTTCCACAAATAGCTTGACTTCTATGTCTTCATACTCCACTCCAATTACACTATAGGCTATGCTAAAGGTAACAATATGTTCATCAAGGTGAACTTTCCCATCACCAAAGAATTTAGGGAAATTCTTCTTGGAACTATGTGGAAGCTCATGTAGGGGTGGAGTTAGATTAAGTGGGCCAAAAGAGTTACCCTAAGGACCTTGATCCATGATTGGATTATGGAAAGAAGGGATAACAAATTTGGGTGGAGTATGTATAGATAAAGCTCTGGTGATAGCAAAAAAATCTCTACCTTGTATTGGTGATCTGATATGGGTAGAAGGAACACTCCTAGATCATTAAACTTGAAGTTATGGAGGAAACAAATCAAAATTTCCTTGCTACACCAGCTTAAAAATAGGGTCAACAACACCTTGAGCTCTCTAGTTTTTGATATAACATGGAGTTTCTAGATTGTAGAACAAAAACGGAAAAGAGTAGGATTTACTTCAGCTTGAAGTTTGAGACTTCAAACTACGTGTTATTCCCCAGTAGAGTCACCAAAAAGTGTTGGGTGAATATTTTGTCACCATCTAACTGATGAGCAAAATAGGTTTCTTTAACCACAACATAGGGAGATCGGTCAGCCAGATGTGTAGGTTTACCACATCAAAAGGGGACAAATCTCTCCTCTCATCAAGGGGAGGTTCCCTATAAGTACAAAGGGGATATATACTATATATATATGCAAAAAATAACACTCAAGGGTAGGATAACACCATCCATCTCTCTTTCTTTAGAGATGATTCTCAAAAACAAAGAATAAATCTAGGTGAAGACACTGAAGGAACTTCTACTCTTTCAAAAGTGGTCTTGTAGAAAATAGTGGGAATTCTTTCAGGTAGTGACAAGTAACTGGTAACAAGGGGCATAGTAACCAATAGAATTATGTATAGCACAAAGTCTCCACCTCAACTACCCAAGAGTGAAATATGAAGGATAATGAGGGCACAAAGTCATCCTAAGGTCCTTTACATAGGAACAAAAAATAGACAAACACACTAAAGGCAATTATGGTATCACAAAGTCTCTCCATAGTTGGCTTCAGGACACCTTCCTGATTACTTCCACTAGTTCTATTTATTTCAATAAAATGGACAAGAATGCATTCAAAAAATAGACATAATAACAATCTCCTAAAATAACACAATCTATGATAGCACAAAGTCTGAAAGTAACTTGATTTCTCATTCATATAAAGAAATATGATCAACAATCTGAGCTCAAAGTCTCAGTAATCGCCTTTCAATTTTGGTAGAGTTTTGCTTTTATAACAGAGAGATCTCTTTTTCATAAAATAAGAGATTACATTATATATCATCCAAGAAAGTCATATCACTTTGTTCCATGCAACGGTTCATTCTACATTCAATGCCTTGAATGCATTTTAAATTTTGTCAATGGACCATACTAAAATAGGGTGGCCACTTTAACTATGGTGTCTCAGTTCATCTCAAATATCTTCTCCTAGACCTGAGTCATTTGGTCTGTCACCTAATATCTATGCAACATTCCACTTTGCCTTTACTCTAAGGAGAAAAATAGGTCATGCCTTCAATGTTTGTAGGCTCAAATATATACTTTGCAGACTGTTCCACCTACTAGAATAACTCCTACACAAATATTCCTAGTCTTTCCCTTTTTCCTATTTCAATTTGAGCTCTCAGGCTATCTTTTCCCCTTTCTATCAACTCTTTCAGCTCCTTCTTTATTTGGTCACTGAGTTTATTTTTAGGTTCATTGCCATATTTGAAAATCAATAGATATTCCATTGTTTTGAATTTGACATCTACAGATACGTTATTTGTTCACTATTTCAATGGTTTGGGCAGCCCTCTCAGCTCCTTAGTTCTATCACTTTCTACTTTAATCAATTTCTTAGTTCAATCACTTTCTTGGTTCAATCACTTTCTTGGTTCAATCACTTTCTTGGTTCAATTGCTTTCTTGGTTCAATCACTTTCTTGCTCTTTGGTTGAACCACCCATTTAAACTAGTCTCTAGAAACATCCACTTCCTTCCTCTATCTGGTGCTTCCTTTGATCTTTGAACCAATGTTCCCTACCCTTCACAAGGGCACTTGCCCTTAGTTCATTACCCTCCACAAGGGAACTTTTTATTTTGGCTTTGGGGAACTCCTTTGGACTGACCATGTTGAACCTTTGAACCGTTGAAGCTTTTTTGGTTTAAGGTTCAATGGTTCAATCACTTTCTTGTTCTTTGTCTGGAGCTTCCTTTGAATTGTTGAACTAGTGAACCATTGAAATTTGAACTCTTTTGGTTCAAGGTTCAATCAGTTCATTGGGTCATCCTTTGTTCCATGAATCCTTTATTTTCTAAGTCCCTTTGAAGCCTTAAAATTCCTTTAGGTTTATGTCTTTGGAACACCCAAAAGGGAAGGTGTCCCTTCAAGCTTCAAGAAAGGTCCATTTTGCTCATCCCCTACCCTCCACAAGGGCACTCATCCTTGGTTCACTACCCTTCACAAGGGTACTTTGGCCTTTGGGCTTTGGGGCACTCCTTTGAACCAACCGCTTAAACTGACTGATTGAACCAACTTTGGTTCAACGGTTCAACAGTTCAATGGTTCAATCTTGTGTTCACTTGACCACTTGAACCAACCACATTGAACCTTTAAACTATTGAACCATTTTGGTTCAAGGTTCAATGGTTCAATAGTTCAAGCCTTCTTCTTTTCACTAAGTCTTTTGAAGCCGTTGAACTTGTTGAAGTAGTTGAACTTTGAACTTTTGCTAAAGTGCTTAACTCTTTAAGCTTGCCGATGTCATTGAACCTTTTGGTTGAACCTTGGCATTAAACTCATGGAATCTTTGTGTTGAACCAACCTTGAAATTTCTTAAGTGTTGAGAGCTTATTTCTTTCCTACAGAGTCCATAGAAATGAGTCTGCATAGTCTATAGAAACTAGTCCGTAGAAATGAGTTCATAGTTCCTTTCCTGTAGAGTTCATAGAAATGAGTCCATAGTTCTCTCTAGGTCTCTCAAGCCTTGAAAGAGTCTATAGAATGCAACCTATGGAGTCCATAGAAATATATCTATAGAGTCTATAGAAACAAGCCTATAGAGTCCGTAGAAATGAACTTGTAGAGTTTATAGAAATAAGCCTACAAAGTTCATAGAAATAAGCCTAAAAAATGGAGAATTGGAATGCCCAGAACAATTTTTGAGAAGGGAAGAGAGAATTTTGGTCTGCTGGACCAAAATAGTTCATATGTTGTCCCAAAAATTAGTGACATATTTTGGGAAAAACAAGACTAACATATCATTTACTCCTACATATACACAAACAAGCATACACATATACATGATGCACTTATGGGTGTTTGTGTTTCCCTCTACTCATATCACCAAGTTGTTGGAATCATACATTTTATATGATATTGATACACATAGGTTATATGATAGGCTTACTTATCCCTCTTTGATGTTATATCACATTTTTATATGCTTTAATTGGGTTATTAGGTCAACCTATGGAGTAACCATGGCCTAGGTAGACTATATATAGGAGGTTGAGGGTAGTTGTTTATCATTATTCATTGCTTATTACAAACATTTGGGAGGTTGCCCCCTCAAAGTGGCTTATCTAATATTCATTTTTTATATATATATTTACATATAATTATGATATATTTATATTATTCTTCTTATTTTGTGAAGTAATATCATTACAAGTGGTATCAGAGTGTCAATTGTTACACCCCTAACCTATTAGGATAGTAATAACAGACTTATGGCTTACTTATCCCTCTTTAATGTTATATCACATTTTTATATGCTTTAATTGGGTTATTAGGTCAACCTATGGAGTAACCATGGCCTAGGTAGACTATATATAGGAGGTTGTGGGTAGTTCTTTATCATTATTCATTGCTTATTACAAACATTTGGGAGGTTTCCCCCTCAAAGTGGATTATCGAATATTCATATTTTTTGTTATATTTACATATAATTATGATATATTTATATTATTCTTCTTATTTTGTGAAGTAATATCATTACAAGTGGTATCAGAGTGTCAATTTGGGCCATAATCATGTAAAAAACCCTATATCTTGTAATTTGGACATATCTCACAAATGATTACTTATTTATCTTCAATTTTTTTAATGGAGTATAAAACTCATTTAGGGAATCTTTCATTCAAATTTAATCTCAATTTGATGTATTTCAAAAAAATTATTTCCATTTTAGGTTTTTTCATAAATTTGCTCTATAATGCATAATTCAAACAATTTTTATATTTGTTTACATTTTTTGAAATATTAGAAAAATATAGATGGGTTATGTTATTTGTAGTTTTTTTATTTTAGGTGGAGATAAGTACAAATTCTCTTGGTCAAAGTTAGGTCAAAAGTGCTAATCAAGGTTGACATTATCAAGCCCTTTTATGGTAGGACCACAAACTAGGGGCCAAGGAAAGGGTGTTGAAACCCTAAGTAAAAAGTAATCACAAGTAAGATATTGAGTCATATAGGGGATTTTTTAGATCTTTTATACTAGGTTTCTCTAAGATAGATCACAAAGTGAGCCAACTTGACTATAATATACAAGGCAGTCAAAATGAGATACGAGGCATACAATCTGATATGAAATCCATATAATCTAGTTTAGAAAATATCATGATGGATTTAAAAAATAATAAATTAAATGAACCAATTATCACTATTACACAACCCCATCAAGTTGGATCTCCAAAATAGACTAATATAAATCCAATTACATTACCATAATGGAACTTATTACCAAAGGTAGATATGCATAAATTAGATGGAAAGGATCCAATCAATTGGATCAACCAAATGGATTTTTTTTTGTGATTTGGATTATATTCCATGTGGAAAAAAGGTTACCACATAATCCATGTATTTATAACTTGAACAATCCATTTGGTATTGATGGTTCTGTGCTCAAAATAAAAAAAATGACTCTCAATGTCACTTGGCCAATTTTTACAAAGGAGATACAATTACACTATATCAATAGTGTGATAAATAATTACTTAAACCATCTATAAAATTGTGACAAATTGGTTCAGTCAAGGATTATATTCATATTTTTTAGAACCTATCTTTATGTGTGGAGACAATTTTTTATGAGAACTTGAATGATCTATTTTTGGGAGGCCTCAAGGACCACATTCAACATGAGGTACATGTGTTTAATACACTTAAGGTTTATGATTCTATTATCATGGCATGCATGGATGAGGAAAAATCTATAGACAACAAGAAGCATCCATTCACTCACTCTAGAGATCATATATCATATTGACACCATTATTTCCTCAACCTACCAGATTGACCCCTCAACAAATTGAAAAAAAACATGCAAAAGGATTATGTTTCAACTATGATATCAAGTGGATCATAATAAATAGATGTGATAAAAATAAGTTATTATAAATTGAGGGATATAAATAATATTATTAAGAGGATGATGCCTCCAATGGTGATGAGGAAGAGATAAAATAGGTACTTAAAGATTTCAAACACACAATCTCTTTTCATGCACTATTGGGTGTTATCACTCTTAAAACACTTAAGGTGTTGGGTTTCCTCAAGAAACATAAGATGAAAGTTTTTATTGACTTAGGTAGCACACATAATTTCATCAACCATAATTTGGTTAGTCGATTGAATTGTTTCATTGACCCAGTACTAGAGTTTTAGGTTATGATTATAAATGGTGGCACAATCAATTGTTCAAGAAAATGCCATATTATTAAACTTTTTGTGGGAAAGTTCAATATAGATTATCCTATGTTTTATATTCTAATGGGGGGCACAAACACTATTTTGGGATTCTAATGGCTCATAACCTTGGGTATAATTGAGATTAATTTCTAAGAACTATTCTTATGCTTTCATTTTGAATGTAGAAAAATTGACCTATAAGGATTACGAGAAAAAAATCCACAAATGGTTAGTTCAAATCAGATGATAAAAATGATTAAAAAGGGATTAGAAGGATTTATAGCATGATTATGTTCCATATAATTTTAACCCATAACATAATCTCCACATCTTGATATATAAAGGATTCTTGATGACCACCCATCTATTTTTGAGGCCATGCCAAAAAGATTACCAACTAAAAGAGAACATGATCATGACATTAAACTAATTTCATGGATTCAACCATAAAATATCATACCATATATATATCCATATATGTAAAATATTGAAACTAAAGAGATGTTCCATGAGATTCTAGAGATAGGAATCATCAGGCATAGCCCAAGTGCATATTCATCACTAGTGGTTATGGTGCATAAGAAGGATGACATATGGTGGATGTGCCTATATTATAGGGAACTCAATAAGTACACCATAAAATATAAGTGTCTTTTTATATTAATTTATTATTTACTTTATGAGTTACATGGTGTTATTTATTTCACAAAATTGGATCTTCATTCAGGGTACCATCAAATTAGAATTAGGGATGAAGATGTTCATAAAACTATTTTAAAAACTCATGAGGGCTATAATGAGTTTTTTGGTAATTCCTATTAGTCTTATAAATGAAAAATATACTTTTCAAATCTTGATGAACTCTATTTTTAGGCCTTTTTAAAGTAATTTTGTGTTCTTTTTCTTTGATGACATATTAATTTATAGTAAGACATGGGAAAAACACTTGTAACATGTGAAATAGGTGTTGATAGTTTTAGAACAACATAAAATTTATGTGAACCCTTCAAAATGTGATTTTGGATTATATGGGATATAATACTTGGGTCATATTGTATCCCATGAAGGTGTCAATTTTGGTCTTCATAAGATCAAATCTATGGTAAATTGGCCATTGCCCAAAACTCTCAAAAACCTCTAAGGGTTCTTAGGACCAATAGGTTACTACCAAATATTTGTGAAAGGTTATGGTGTCATAACATATCGGCTCACTACATTACTAAATAAGGATTATATCCACTCAAATAATGCATCCACTAAATTATTTAAGAAATAGAAAGTATCTATTTGTACCATCTCAGTTTTGGCTACTCCAGACTTCTCAAAGACATTCATTTTTGAATGTGATGCTTATGAATCAAGGTTTAGAGAAATACTAATGCAATAAGGAAGACCCCTTGAATTTAAGAGTCATAAATTCAAAGGTAATAATCACCAAAAACCTATCTATGAGAATGAAATGATGGATATTCTTCATGTAGTAAAATAATGGAGGCCCTATCTGATGGGTAGACATTTTAAGGTGAAAATGGATCATGATAGTATCAAATACATTTTGGATCAAAGATTATCATATTAATAACAAAAAAAAAAAGGAAAAAAATATGTTGGGTTATGATTTTGAAATTATATATAAGAATGATAAAGACAATGTAGTATAATATAACCTATCCAGATGAGATACATCCATAGAATCATTACTTTGTGCAATGTCCATATTGTACGCAAACTAGGTAGATGCAACTAGGCTAGAGTGAGATCAGGACAAGGATACATAGTTATAATTCAAAATATAAAGCAAGCTTCTATAGCCTCTAAAAAAATTGAACGAAAAGGTAATGCTATATGGTATAAGGATATGTTATACTAGTGTAAAGATTCAGAGTTGAAGTATAAGATTCTTGCATAGTTTCATGAATCTTCAATTGAGGGACACTCTGGGTTCTTAAAAACTTATCACATAATCAGCAAGAAGTATTTTGGGAGGGAATCAAAGGTGATATACAAAATTTTATTGTGAAATTATTAATATTCCAATAGAATGAAGGTGATATAGTTAAGACCCCAAGTATGTTATAACCTTTAGCAATTCCTAGTCAAAGGTGGGAGGAGGTTTCCATGGATTTCATCACGAGGTTGCATTTTTTTGAAGGCAATAATGTTATCTTGGTAATTATAGATATGGTTAAAAAATATGCCCATTTTTGTGCCCTCTCACACCCATTTACATCAAGTACAGTAGAATTTATTTTTTTGGAGGAAGTTCTAAAATTATATGTAACCCCAAAAATAATTGTAAGTGATTGTGACCCTATTTTCACTAGTAATTTTTGGACCAAACTATTTTCCTATTTGGTACTTATATTTCTCATATCTCATCTAACCACACCAAATATTATTGATAGATAGAAGTGGTCAATAAATGTTTATAGGGGCATCCATGTTGTTTTGTATTAGATAAATAATAACATTGGGTTAAATTGCTACCACTTACAAAATGGAGGTATAACACATCTTCCCATAACTCTTATAAAATTTCCTCATTTATAACACTATATGGTTACCATCCCCCTTCCAACACTTCTTACTTAATTATGTAAACTAAGGTTTGAGATGTGGAGGAGCACATTTAGCATCAACAAGAGGTTTTGGCTAGTTTGAGAGAGAATTTGGCATTGGCATAAAATAGGATGTAGCAACAAGCAGATCAATCCTTTAGTGAGAAATTTTTTAATTTGGGTAACTAGGTTTTTGTATATTTTTATCCTTATAAGTAGATGTCCTTAAATCAATAAAAAGGACAAAAACTTGATCAAAAGTATTATGGCCCTTATCAGGTTTTATAAAAAATTACAAGTGTGAATTACAAGATGGAGTTGCATGATTCATCTTGCATACACCCAATATTTCATGTTTTCTTCTTGAAGGTATTTGGAAAGAAAGTTTTATCCTATATAGAGCTACTAGAACTAGATGAAAGATGAGTCATTTTATAACTAGAGAAGATCATACAAATATGTACTAGGAGGTTTAAAACTAGAGAGATTAAGGAATATATGATCAAGTGAATGAACTTGAGTAGTGAGGATGCAACTTGGGAGGTTGAATATTTTATTAAATAGTATCCAATGTTTTTCAATGTTGAGGACAACATTGGTTTCAAGTGGAAGGGAATGTTATGCCCCTAACCTCTCATGATAGGAATAGCCAACTTGTGGTTTACTTATCCCTCTTTGATGTTATATCACATTTATCTAAGCTTTCATTGGGTTATTAGGTTGGCTTATAGAGTAACCATGGACTAGGTATACTATATATAGGAGGTTATCGGTATTTTTTTATCATCATATTTGAGTATTCATTTCTTATTACAAGCATTTGGGAGGTTACCCCCTCAAAGTGGCTTATCTAATATTCATAATTTTTTTCTATATTTACATATCATTGTGATATAGTATAGTTATTTGGTGAATTATTATGATTAAAATGTTTTATCATACTTATGTACTTACACATGCCTATTATTCATGGTTATACATTATACAATGTACTTGATATGCTATGTACTTGACGTTTTCTTTGGTAACACATTTGTTCCATGGGACACTATGACATGTTTATGTTGGTTGCTTATGACTTTAATTTACACACTTATTTGAGTTTTTTTATTTTTTATTTTATTTCTTTTTAAAGAATTTTAATATTCTCTATTTTATGTAGCCCATATGCCTATGTTTGTCATTTTGGACATTTTAATATTCCATTTCCTTCTTAGATATTTGAATATGTCATTGATTATTGTATGGACATTTGAAAATGTCATTCCTTTATTTTATGAACATTTGAATAAGTCATGTCCATTAAATTTTTTGTCATTTGAAAATTCCCCTTGTTTGAGGTCTACTTGGACCATTACTTTTTGACTTACTTTTCAGTGCTCTTATGTGTGTGCTTACTTTCTTATTGATCTTGTACTATTATTATCTATATGCTTCCATGATATTTATTAATTATATTATTCCAAAATATGATCACATTGGTTATATGTGCTTCAATGATACATTTACCTATACATGATTCCTTATATATGTTACATGGTTACATTTGTAGATGTACAGTTGTCTTACCCATTTGAGGTGAGCTAAATACCAAGTATTATATTTCCATTACCTCAAATTGTGTGGGTTATTAGTGAGGGAATATCATGGTGAGATAGATTCCACATTTTCATATATCTATGATTTAGTGGGGACATGATTTTTAATCATGTTCTCCACACTCAAATAGTCTTTAATACTTATTCTAGTTTATAGATTTAGTGGTGGCATGCCATATGGTCATGGATTCAACAAATTCACATTATTAATATTTAGTGGGGGAATTATTTGAAAAAATGTTCTCCATGTTGATTAAATATGGTACATATAATTCATATATTTATTGGGGGCATGTTTTGTAAGCATGTTCTCCACACCTACTTTGTTTTCAACATCTCTAGTTTACAATGGGGCATGTTTTGGAAACATGTCATCAACAATGGAATTTATAAAAATTTCAGATATCTCCATATATAGTGGTGTATTTATTTTGAATCACGTCATCCACACTTGAATAGTCTTAAAAATTGGTCAAAACACATATTCATATGAATCTAATACACATTTACGGTAGAATTTTATACATGGTACCATTATTACACACAGTTTTAGCATGAGACAATTATAAGGTCCATATTATATGCAGTATGTTCCTAATATTATAAAATATAAATCAAATTTATATTAAAAAATTATTGTACATACTAATAACCTACAAAATTTTATGGACTTTAGTGAGCCAATCTACTAAAATAGTTGGTTCACCTTCTGGCATGGTTGGGGTGATTAAATCACTCAATCTTTTTATGTTTTCATTTTGGACTTGATGATCCAAACTCACCAAGTTATTATTATCATTAATTTATATGGTCAATCTAATATCAATGACCTATTGGAAACTTAATTATGATCCAATTTTGGGGGTATGTTCCTCTCTCTCTCTCTCTCTCTCTCTCTCTCTCTCTCTCTCTCTCTCTCTCTCTCTCTCTCTCTCTCTCTCTCTCTCTCTCTCTCTCTCTCTCTCTCTCTCTCTCTCTCTCTCTCTCTCTCTTCTTGGATATATGAATTTTAAAGATTTATTTATATTTAACCTAATCTTAGTTTTAGAGCCACACAATGATACATCCTTTGAAAAATTAACTTGCCAGTAGACAAGGAAGTTACATCAACACATAGGTGTAATCCTAATTTTTTTATTCCAATTTCAATTTATTTCAAGTAATTTTGAATTTGATTATATGCACTAATTATAAACTATAAAATTATCTTTATTTTAGGTTCATTACCATCAAAGCACTCAAATCTAGCTCTAGTAGAGCACTCAAATTCAACTCAATAAAATATAAGGTGTATATACACACCCATGAACTTATTTATTTCCTTTAAACTATAAATCTCATTACTAAATTAAATGGGGTAGGAAATTTAGATGATATTTTTTTATTATGTATCACCTCAGTGTTGTACACTTGGAAAACTCAAACCCTAGTTGTTCCTCTTAATTTTATACATGTCGTACATTCCTAATCCTTGCATCTAATTTATAGCATTCCCCTTTACCTATATATTAGTCTAAAAATCCTTATATTGATGATACAAACATCCCATCTTGCCCATAATGCTTAAAATGTACTTATATTATGCCTTTACAAATTTTGAGCCTATGCATACTCTCCTTCTCCATAGACACTGATGGCTGAGATAGACAATATGATCAATGTTATTATCCAACCCTGACCCAAATGTCTAGTGCCCTAAAGTAATCCAATTTTCAAATGAAAAATATTTAAATGGTTAGATTAAATGATTTTATGTAATTTATCTCTTTATAGGATTGGTATAAATACAATATCAACCCTCATTCATTCTTCACCTACAAAACCTAATAATTAGACCAAAAAAGCACTCAAGAGGAAATTAAGAAGCACTAAATTAACCAAATTTTTTCCTATTCTAAACTATCATTATATTAATCAAATGAATAAGATAGATACAAGTATAAATTAATAAAGGAGTAATCATAAGATCATATTTTTCAAGTTACAAGCTAGGTCACTATTTTACTTGCTTTACACACATTGCATGATTCACATACAAGCCAACACATAGGGGGAAAATACATGAGTTTGATACCCTATTATATAGTATTATCTATGAAGGAAATGTACTTTGATAGTGGGGTGATTATGGCTCAACTTGATAGTGTGTTCCCACTAAATAACTTTTACCTAAGATCAAATTAAATATGTAAAGCTAGGTTTTTTTCATTTTAGTAGGAGTGATAGTAAATGACCTAGATTTGAATGCACTAGAGAAAAGACAAATCTAAACCTAGAATAATATATGTGGTTTCATATTAATTAAATTTTACATTACTTATAGGACACTAGAATCAAACTCATACATTAGTGTTAATGTACCTATCCCAAGCTAATGCACGTGTCTAGAGAGCTAGAGGCACTAGATCTAGAAATTGAAAACTGATCAAGAACTATCTTCCTAATTGATTCCTAATTTTACAATATCTTAAATTATGTTAGAATCAAAAATATATAATTACTTTATTTTATTTCATTTATATATCTATCACAAATATACTTTCCATTAATATCCTATCGTAGTATTATAAATTCAACATAGGGTACATTTAATTATAGCACATTAATTAGTCTTTTATAGATCTAATATTCACCATTATTCCCTATAATTTATATATCATTAACCATTTTTACCTAGTTATAAATTCTAATCCAAATTAGTGTTCATTATAAACCTTTCTCTTGAAATTATGTTGTAGGTTTTCTTGTTGCTAAGTTTCATGAATTCATTAGTTATATCTTTATTTTATTAAGTATGATTGGAATTTACTTTATTTACCCTATATGAGTCTTGATATTTAGATATTATATTTTTATTTCAATCCTATCTCATTACATAAATTCTAGTGAACTTGATGTGAATTAACCATTAGCTTCACTTTTACAGCAAACTATATCAAGTAGATCGATACAATTTTGTCTATGTATTTATTTCAACAAATTGTATCAAGTAACACAATACAATTTCATATCCAAATATTTTTCTATATAGTTATGTAAAAAAAATTAATATAGCTATGTTTCAATTTTTTTTTAAATTTCCTTCCAGTAAACTATATTAAAAATGTAGATATAGTTTCATTCAGATGATTTCCTAATAAATTGTGTTGGTAGGTGCAACACAATTTTACCTTATATCTATTTTTTTATCCATGAAACTATATAAATAAAATTTATATAATTCCAATAAAACCTCTCTAATATTCAAACATATTTATCTAATCAATATAGTTCTAGTTTGAAATTTTTTCTTATGTTCCTATCAACTATATCAATATACTCGAGAGAATTATATTTTTACATTTTTTAACTTTTTTACTCATTATTAATAAATTATATTAATAAAATTATCTTATATTTATATTTAAATTAATTTTATAAAAATATATCAACATATTTAATTTAATATTATATCTCTATTTTCAAATATATTTTACATATATTCTATCGATCTACTCGATACATTTTGTATTGTATGTATAATTACATTAGCCAACATCAATATAGTTTTCTTTTCTTTACCTTTTTAATGAAAAAAGGCAAATTAAATTTTCATTTAAAAATATAATCACACATTTAATTTCAACTTAAAATCTTATTTATTTAAATTCATTTAATGTTGTAATTTTATTATTGTTATTAATTTTTGAAATTTATTTTCTAACTTGCTAGATTTCCCTATAAATTGTGTTCTAACAATTTTCAAATTAATTAGCTACTATCATGAATGGCCACACAATGTTATATTTAAAATAATTATCTATTATTTATGGACATCATGGTATGGGTAAATTTACCCAATACTCATAGTCTTAGTACATAGTTAACCATGTATTTTAGTTTCCATGTTCCTCATAGTATACCACAAATACATAGGATTCCCTTTTTATTAAACGTAAATAATGCATACATAATTATTATTATTATTATGTAGTTAAATAATTAGTGGTTAGCATC
The DNA here is from genome assembly GCA_037957365.1 of Torreya grandis. Lineage (NCBI taxonomy): Eukaryota > Viridiplantae > Streptophyta > Pinopsida > Cupressales > Taxaceae > Torreya > Torreya grandis. The sequence continues at coordinate 647,606 of JARHVA010004617.1, read as the reverse complement.
AATAACTTACTCTTAGATTACCTTTGAAACTAAGTTTAATGTGTTATGGGCATGATACTTCCTCCAGAGTGATTTAAAATATTGGGTTAACACTATCCAACAAACGAGTCAATATCTTTGAGATAATATAAATTAGTCAAATCCTTTTAATACATATACCTGATGTTATTTATAAAAAAAATTATTAAATATAATTATATTTCTATTTTATGCTTGCTAATTTTATTTGTATTGTAAACTACATCGGCTAGCATTAATATATTTATATGTTGTGTATTATAACTAAATTATCTAGCATAGATATAGTTACTTATATTTATATAATACATCAACTAGATTGATATAGTATCCTATTTTTACATTGATTATTGTACTAAACATATTTAATACATCAAATATCTTAGTATAGTTCATTTCATGACTATTTTTTTTCATATATTTATCTTAAATACTACATCAAACAAATTAAGGTAGTTTGTTTTCCTATTTCTTTTCATTTTATCAAAACAAAATATATAGACTAGTTCAATAAAGTTTATTTCTCATTTCTCACATTTTTAACTAAATAAAATATCTTGATATAGTTTAATTCCAGACTATATCTCAACTTTTTGACCAAATTAGATCATAATGTTTGATACAATTTGTATCTCAAATGTCCTAGTTAGCAAACTACATCGAATTATTCAATATATTTTTAATTCCTCTACTTTAATGAGTTAGTCAATACAATTAATTTTTCTATATTTTATCTTAATTGGTTAACCAAATTTAATTTCTACTTCAACCTTCCATCATGAAGTATATATTTGATAATTCAAAATAGAAAACACAACATGATATAACGGATTCAACTAATCCCCATAAATTTTCTAAATATCAATTTAAATTTATTAAAAACCAAGATACAATAAATATTCATGTGAAAACTATAACTAAAAATTATAGTTAAATCTCTATTTCCCAACCAACTGATCATTTTAACTATCCTCCCCATGTGTCTATTAGCAATAATGAGAGATATTAAGTATCCTACCAAAATGATCCTATTAATTAATGAAAAAACTCAACATAGGGGCAAAGATCCTATGGTAATATATAATCTCATGATTGGACCTAAGATAGGATGTCACCCTTCACCTACACATACCATTTCTAAAGGATTCAATACAAGTTAATACATGATTTCTCCCGTTCCTTCTTATTCCACATAGCTAGTGTATACACTTAAAATTTGACATATTGTATCAATTTTAACTATCTTATTAATCGAAACTAATATCATCCTTTCATTCTTAATCAATATTCTATTTTCACAACATATCTAGTACATTCATTATTCATCCATCATGATCAATTAATATTTTCTTCCATGATTGCATCCAATCCTTCAAAAATCACATCACACTATTTAATTAGTTTTTGTTAATCATCTAATCTCATCAATAATTTAAAATTATGTAATACACAATAATTATTTTTAATAAATCAATAAATCATATTTTACATCTCAAAATTTTGATGTCATCATAAGACCCACTTAGAAATGTAAAAGTCATATTCTAAAGTCAAAGTGTCCTTCACATGAAAATTTTAATGATAGATGAGAAGTGTGTAAAAAAGGTATATGACATGAAATTACACACTTTAAAACCTCATGAATATATCTTTTTTTCAATATATTACATGTTTCATTTCATGGAATTTTCTATTTTCCTCTCATTATAGGATTGATCCTCATCTATTAATATTCACTTAGGATTAATGGTCCACATTGAATTTTAAAATATATAAATTTATGATTCCTCTCCTCAATCCAGAAAGATTTTCAATTACAATGAAGCATTGTTTAAATAGCATTTCAAATCTTGAATCACCTCCACCATGCACCATTAAATAATCAAGTTAGCAAGGGATTACACTGTTAGATTTACCATGTGCACTATACAAGCCTTTTTAAACTACATCTAATCACCATCACATATAATGTTTGGAATGAGATAGCAAGGAAATGTATAAACATTCATGTTTACTTTTTTGTTTATTTATTATTTTATTTATCTTTTTCATTTTGGGGACATGCACCTAGGTTAATGGTATGTTTCAATTAATTTTGATTTCATAGTAACCATAAAACTAACAATAAAATCATATGTGACATATGGCATGACTGGTGAGACTAACACCCCACAATCAGCTTTGAAGGCACCATATCATCATATAATTCCCAAATTTTTCCTAAAATTTTATTGAGTGTCCCTTAATTTCATTAAAATTTGAAAAACTATCATTTCTAGAATAACAATGGAATTTCCCTATTAAGAAGCATAAACACTCAAAAAGTTACAAAAGTCATGCCTATAAATGGTGGAAACAATTCTTATGTTATCTGTTTACTTTACATAATTGGTTAAATCACCCTGTTATATGGTGAAAATATATTATGAATTAGCAAAATTTCCCTTATATCAAGATTATAATTCCAGACTATATCTCAAGTATTTCCCTTATGATTGCATTTTTAGGGATCATCAAAATTGTTATACAAAGTGCCAAAATAGTAGTGTACTATGGAAGAATCATGACTTCTCCATTTTATTGTTTATTTTTTAGAATTGGTGGAATCATAGTTTGGATCAATGAAAAAGATGTGCATAACAAAAATATCATGACTTGTAATAGTTGAAATGTTATTTTGTGCTTTCAATGTATTTATTTTTTACATTAGTGAAATTATTATTAGTAGTAGTGGAATCATAGTTTGGATTAGAAGAACATTCTATGTAATAATGGATTATATAACCATAATAATGGAATCATAGTTTTTCAATTCTCTAGTTTTATTTCTTTCATAGTAGCAAAACAGACCTATGGAATAATGATATCGACCTTTAGAATGATAAAATCACTCGAGAATGGTGTAAATAGATAGACTAAAAAATCAACATTTAAAACCTCATTCACTTGTCAAATATCACATTTTAGACTACTAACTTGTTTTTTTCATGTTTATTCTTATTAAATAGATGAGTTAATTAACCAAACACTCATCACATTTTATTTTCATGCTCTACAAAGAACAAACACCTGAATTTTATGCTTAGAAAAATATTTATTTTATTTTCATGTTTGTGTCTTATGTTTACAATAATTGAATGTGTTAATGCTCTTCCCTTTCTTGATTTTGGGATCCTAGGTGACCAAAAGGACTTATGTTGGCTTTTCTTTATAGAAACCCTACATACGTGATATCATCTTTCCATTCATGTTATCATAAGGATCATAAATATCTTATCTTCCATTTCTCTTTTTGTCTATGTGATTTTCTCCCCAACCATGAGTCCTTAGCATGTGGTGACTAGGATTTCATACCCTAGCATATATACTAACCTTGTGGTTCAGTGGGGTATACCAATTGAGAATAACTATCAACATTGGTCAATTGGTTGTGTTTTATATAAAACTGTGAATTTAAAGAGTTTATCTTCGACACCAACATATCAAAAAACACTTAGACACTCCATTTTAATGACTTCTATGTCTAAGATACAATCATAATGACTTTTCCAATCAAACACAAATTTGATCAAAAATCATAATTTGAATCAATTCATCTTTACAATTACATGTTTAATCTAAAATTATAGTGACACATCCTTGATTTGGGTAATAGATCATATCACAAAATTAATATTATCAAACACATCCTAAATAAGGTGACGTTTTTCAAGTTTTATTATAAATAATTAAATGAATATTTGATTGGTGAAAAAACATTGTAAAATATCACTATTACTCTAATTATTAATTAATCCCACTTAATCAAGATTAAACTTCCTCTAATAGGAAATTCCCTAGATTTTGGAATTATCTTATTTTCTTAAATCAAAATTACTTTAATTCCTCACTTTTAATGACATCATAGAGGAAATTTAATGTAATAGAGTGGAGTGTGGTAAATTTTGTCTCTTACATGGTCATTTACTCACACTCTTACACCTTTTATAGAGAATATTACATAGTCATCTATGACATGGCCTATGACACACTCTAAAAACACCAATCATTGAATCTTTTTTCCAAAATTACATCCACACTCTGAAAAGGTCTTAAATGGAGTTTCTTGCACACTCCATAGGTGAAATCATGAGTTTGAGGACTCCCTCTCCACCAATGATCTTGATATTAGATCAATGGCTCACATTTAAACCAAAATTATATAAATTCAAGGGCCTTTGGCCATTATAGACAAGCTCTTAAGATAATTTGAAAGACCTCATATACCATTTTTGAAGATCTCTCATATACAATCTAAGCACAAGCCTTTTATTACCAAAAATTATATAAGTCTTCAAGGAAGGTATAATGTGTTTTATTTTCGTTCTTCTACTTGATTCATCTTGTGTTTCACCTTGTTAAATCCTAGGGATTGGGATTAAAGTGTCATATTCACACAATTTATTAATGTTTTATTCACTAATAATGAATTAACCCTTTTTGGATTTATGATATACATAATGGAACACCCAATAAGACTCCAATGCACCCCATGAACAATTATAAATCCTCTTTATTATTTTATTTATAGGAATTAATTATTTAATTAGCTTAATCTAACTTTTTGCTCAAAAACTTGATAATTTATATCTCAAGTGAAATTGATGGTTTTGCCCTTCTAAATGGTATTTTCATCCCTAAAATCTTTGGTTTCATCAATAAATTAGAGGTTTTATCTTCCATTTTATAAATTTTTATCATTTTATAGGTTGTCATAATCGAAGGTTTCACTAAAGAAACTGGCAATTTGACTTGCTTTTTAGTGGTTTCACCTTGCATTTTGATAGTTTCACTTTTTTCTATTTTTCTACCAATCAATGATTTTTTTATTGAATATAAATGGTTTCAACTCTTATATTAATGATTTTTCCATAATATTCAATGGTTTCTCATATTTTTATTTGTTTTGTGTATGTAAGAATCTATGGTTTCACCCTAATAAATGACACTTTCACCCTATGTGAAAAACTAAATGATACTTAATCAAACTAACTTGTAACATCCTTTTCTAATCCAAAAATGTATTGTAAAATATAATCACTTTTTTTGAATGACCTTGGCCAAGATAGTGGATTTTAGACTTATAAATCAAAGGACATTTTATTTTAAAACAAATTCAATTTGTGATAGAGAAGAACACATAATTTCAATGTTGGGTTAAAACATGTTCTTTCTTAAGTCATTTATTTTATCACATTTGCCTTATTTTTCTTGTGTATTGTTTGGTTACATTACATGTATGTTCTCCCCTCGATAGGGTGAACCAAAAATATAAAGGTGACCCTTGTATTATCCTAATAGATTAACTAAGTATGTTTTTTGTTTTCCCTTAGTGGGATTCCTATAAATAAAAAAGGTGATACCTTTAATTTTTATTTTAATATATTTTATTGGGGTGTTATTTCCTTATCTTATATCTTTAGGGCATGATGACTAAACTTTCATCACCTAGTGTTTGTACTAGCCCCATACATATGACTAGGTTATAAATTATTGGTAGGTGTTGTTAATGTGTATTATGATTACATATAAAGGGTTTCATGAAATAAATAGGTTAATTAAAATGCTAATCCATTATACATCACTATCGAGGAATCCAAGGTCTCTTTGATAAAGGATATATCCCTTAGGATCAGCACACTGCTTGCATTTATTCTTCAATCAGTTTTGTCCCTTTTAGGGACCATCTACAAATCCAAGTGAAACTTTAAGTAGTAAAAAAATAATTAAATATTAATTTTTTAAATCCAATAGATGAAGTGGTCATGAATGGGATAGACCCTCCTTCACATAGACTAATTTTAGATTACTTTATAAAAGCCTCTTTTATCATGAAACATTCATCAATGTAGGGGTGTAAAGGTAACAACCCTTGAAGATTGACTTACACATACATACCTTTGAGAAATGGTGGGATTAAAATACCACTATAATTGCATTCAATTATTTAGTGAACCCTTAAACTATCAATACTCTCAAAGGCAAGTATATAGAAAGATTAGTGGATTTGATGCAAACCCATGTCAGTTATTAAAAAAGTGTTGTGTTTATTATGTGTTGATTCTTGATTATTATGTCAAAAACCCATTTTTATTAATAAAAAATAAAAAAATAATTCAAGTCTAAATACCAAGTCTAAAATATTGTCATACTACATCTACACAAATAAGTGTTACTATGACCAGTTTTTATGTAAAAAATTACTCTTTCTAGATGTATTGTTGAAGCTTATCCAAATACGTACCATTCTTATCTAAACCACATTTTTAGGATGTAAAATTTAAAAAAAATTATAGTTTCAAGCAAATTCCAAATGAATTCCCAAACTAGGGTTTAATTTATTATCCAACCATTATTGTCATTCCATACATTTAGTTCCAAACCTAATCTAAATTCTAACTCTAGTTCAAATTATAAAGTCAAATATAGTCAAATTATATTTCCAAAGACAAATTCCAAACTCTTGTATTTATAAATTCAATACCTAGTTTAATTCTATTCAAATTATTTGTAAAACCAACTTCAATCCAAAGTTTACACAACTTCAAACCAAGCCAACATTCCAAGGTACATTTTTTTAAACTCAAGGTCAAAATAATTTTAACTCAATTAAATATTTTACCATAAGAATTACAAGTTCAAAATTTACTAATATATCAAGTTACTTTTAGACATTCACTAATCTTGATTCAAAGTCAGGTATAAGCTTAAACACCTTCAAACAAATATAACTATTCAGCATTTGAAACCTTAGTAAGACATAGGCATTTGATAACATTTGAAGTACATAGACCAATTTAGTTCACATATGTGTCTTGTTAAACCACTTATTGGGTTCACATTTTATTGAACCCTTCCTCCTTTAACATTCACTTTAACACAATGAAAATAGATTAATTTCAAATGTCTCATCCTATTTCTATCAAAACTACATTTTTAATTTAAGAAACTATCAAAAATTCAAGCTTATTCTAAGATGATGATCGTAAAACCAAACATGCCAAAGTATACTTATAATGGAACTATTTATAACCCCTCTTTTGATGAAGAGGTAGTTTAAAATCCATATATATATATATATATATATATATATATATATATATGACAATTATAATGAATATGTTATAAATCAACAATACCTCCCAAGTATACCTTCCAATGTTGAACATGGACAAAAGCAAAAATACCTCCCAAGTGTACCATCTAATGTATAACCTAGATAAAACAATCAATACTTCTAACCTATGTTTTCTAGTTATGACTATGAACAATACTTATTTATAGACACCTCTATGATAACAAATATGAAAACCTTATTAGAATATTAGAGCTTGATGTTAAATTTGAAACTAAATTTCTAATAGAAAACATACACTATTTGGTTATAATTACAAAGAGATACCCATTATATTACCAAATAATCAAACCACTTCAATCCAAATTTAGACCATTGTACCGACCTTTAGTCAATCCCTCATAACATTTAAAAAATAAAAATGTCAATTTGTTGACTCACATTCACAAAGCAAATTAATTGCCTCTCAAATACAATAGTCTAGTTAGGTCTTAGCTATTTATCTAACTCCCTAACTACTCTCAATATTAAAATCACCACTTATAAAGCTAAATCCCCCAAATCAACTACAACTAGATTTTTTAGTCCATCCAACACCCAATATCAATATATTTCCTAGTAAAAACTTACTCCTTGGGTGATATTAGATACATGAAGTATGAATAGTACCCTCTAATCTACATTAGTACATCAAATTACCCCATTTAGGCTTAGAGGTCACCAAACTTGATGATTTTTAGCCATACCAATATTATAAACATCTTGAAGTAAAGTATGAACCTACAATTATTTCATTGGTCTAGAGCATGTCCCCAAAAAAGACAAAGATGTATTTATTTAACCTTTTGAGTTAAAGTATGTGAATCCAAGTAGGATTTAATCTAATTCATATAGACCTCCTACTCAAAATCCAACCATTTTACCATTAGAGATAAAGGTCATGGTGAATATCAAATCATTAATACTTTTCATATAGCCAAATTTTCTAAAACACCTAAATCACATGGTAGGACCAAAGTGAAGAGTGTCATAATGGAATGGCATAATAAGTATGACTCTCACACGAAAATACATTTTTTTTTTTTTTGAAAACCACTACAAAAGAATAAGAATAGATCAAAGTTGATGATGACTCATGGTTGTACAGTGACAACACTACTACTTAATATAAAATGAAAAAGTATCTTATTTTAAACATAATAATGGATAACTAAGTTTATTAAGGCAAAGTCTGAGGGAAAAAGAAACAAGGTCCTATGGAGATATTATTTGTCACTAAACACAAAGGAACTCAAGGTATTAGATATAAATGACTTAGGGGTGACCCCTTATATCTCTAGAGTGATACCAATTTATCATCTAATAAGGACAATGCCAATAATTACATAGAGGTATATTATATCATATACAATGAGTTATATAATACTAAACTTTTCAATATAAATACCATATCTACCATGACCCCTACCCATCACCCCCAATTAATTGATTAGGACTAAAAAGATGCACATATAACATTAGATGATTTTTAAAATAATGAAGAAATTTATAAATTCATGGGCCTCAAATATGGTATTTTGAGTTGTGATCATAAGAAAGGATTCATTATTACATTGGAACCTTCAACATATGTTGAAGAGTAGGTGAAGTTTCTTCATTAAAAAGAAAGTGAAAAAAAAAATCAAACATTGAGGTCCCAAAGTGAAAACCTCTTTGAGGCACTTTCAAAATAGGAAATAATTATATAAAAAGAACATTCCCATGGTAAAAATCTATTTAAGGAACCATTGGATGGGGAATTTAATCCTAATTCTAATAAATTCCATGGTGCCTCCATTCCTAGAACCTCACACCAATCAGAAATTAGTTCAAAAGATCAAAAAGTATTTGAATAATTGGTTTAATATTTTATACATGCCTTTGCTAAGTGGACTTTACAATCCTTTGGTGATTCAAATTATTCATAAATGTGGGATCTTGATGAACCGATTGAGCCATAATATGATGAATAATATCATTGCACCTCATTACCAACTATTCTAGATGATGTTTCCATACTAATCATAGAAGACACCATAGAATTAAACATTATAACCCTAGATGATTCCAAATGGATCAAGATTGGAACATCCATCACTAAAAAATAATGTGAACTTATTATTACCCTATTTCAAGATTTTATTTATATTTTTTCCTGGTCTTATTTAGATATGCCTATATTAGAACCTTAATTAGTTTTTTATCACCTTCTTATACACTTAGACACTAAGACGATCAAATAGAAGATAAGAAAAATGAATACTCACATTGCCATACTAGTTTAAAAAATAATTAGGAAAAATATTAGAGGCATGATTTATTCATCACATATATTATTTATAATGGATATAAAATAACATCCCAATTAGAAATGAGCCACAAGGAATCTGCATATGTACATATTTCAAAGATATCAATTAGAGGATAATTTTCCTTTTCCAAACATTGATATGATCATAGATTACAATATTTTATCTCTAATGAATGTTTCTTAGGGTTTAATCAAATAAAAATAACACCTAAAGACCAAAACAAAACAATATTTACCACTCCATGTGGGATGTATTGTTATCAAGTGATTCCTTTTAGACTCAAGAATGCCGATGTTACTTGTCAACATGTAATTACTATAATATTTTATGACATGATTCAAAATACTATGGAAGACTAAATGGAATACGTTCCAAGAAAATAGAAAACTAGATTAGTCCATCTAAAAGTGTTACAAATAATATTTGAATGGATTCATGAATACAAGGTACATATTAATCCTAAAAAGTGCATATTTGGAATAACTTCCAACAAATTTATAGGCTTCATTGTCTCTCATATGAGCATCAGAATCAACCCATCCAAGGTTAATATAATTATAAAAATGCCTCCTCCATCTAATTTTAAGTAGAATCATAGTTTTTAAGAAAAAAAAAAATTTATTTGACACTTCATTTCATAATTGGTAGATATATATCATCATTTCACTCACCTTTTGAAGAAGGGCACCACATTTTTATATAACATGATTCTCTAAAATAATTGATAATTTAAAAGAATATTTGTCAAATCCACATATCTTAGCTCCACCAACACATGGAAAACCACTAATCCTATACATTTCAGAAATATAACACACCTTGGGGGCACTCCTTACCTAACATGATGATTAAAGGAAAGAACTAGCAATGTTTTATTTGATAAAAACATTGGTTTCATATGAACATAACTATACATCAATATAAAAATATTGATTATCAATAGTATTCATATTCCATAAGTTTTGATATTACATTATTAAAAAAAAAGCTATTATTATTTCCAAAGTAGAGCCACTTAGATATCTACTTTCTAAGGTAGATTTGACAAGCCACATGGTCTAATGGGTCATTCTCTTGAGTGAATTTAAGATTGAATATGTACATCAAAATGAAATTATATGGAAATTACTTATAGACAAACTTTATGAAGTTCCCTTATTAGATAAAAAACCACTCACTTTTGGATTCCCTGATGAGTCCATCTTGACTCTAGAATAAATCTATTTTGAATCACAATGTTGGACACTCTACTTTGATGGTTCCTACACATATCATTGATCTAAAGCTATAATTATGTTCATAACACCAAAATTGGATCATATTCCCAAACCCTTCCACATTGTTTTCACTTGTACCAAAAATATAGTATAATATGAATAACTCATTATAGAGATTTGCCTAGCAGTATAGTCGAATATTAAGTAATTGTTTATTCATGGGGATTCCCAGTTGATTTTTAGCTAGGTGGAAAATTAAAACCAAAAAAATATGGAAAGCCTATACCTTATAAAAACATGGTGTACAATCTCCAGTAGAGGTTTAAACATATCCAATTTGAGAAATACCAAGAACCAATAACATGACTACATACACAATGCCAATAATTGGCTCATTGATAACAATCATAGATCATGTTCAATATTACCATTTTCTTAATGAACATATTTTTAAATCAACTCGTGAACATTAAAAATATTAAATGGCATGCAATATTATTGGTCCCAACTCACCTTGATACCATGATTTGTATCACTACATCCACAAGCACATTCTTTTTTATAACATTTCCCATTAAAAAAAAATGCTTTTATTTACAATGCCTCTTGTTATGCCTTACTTGTTGCTACACTTTATCATAGAGGATATGATGTAACTCTACTTAATTATTTTACTTCAATATAATGTATATTAGTGCTTAAAAAATACACAAAGGGATTTTTGGAGTTGACAATAATAGAATGGTATTTGTCAATAAACTCCTACATATAAGGTACTATTAGCCTAATATGGAAGTAGATGCATGCACCAATGTTAAGAAGTGTGTATCTTATTAAAAACATGCCAATATCATTCATGATCTTACTTGAGCATTACAAATAATTACTACTCCTTGGTTATTTTCCACATGGGAAATTAATCTCATAGGGAAAATCAATCCTAATTATTTAGATGGACATGCTAATATCATTCATGATCTAACTTGAGAACTCCAATTGATTACTACTCCTTGGTTATTTTCCACATGGGGACTCAATCTCATAAGTAAAATCAATCCTAATTATTTAGATGGACTTAAACACATCCTCACTACAACCAAGTATTTTGTTAAGTGGGTTTAATCCATTCTCATCACTTACTAACCAAATTCATTCTAAGTCACCTTATCTATTATGTTGGTATTTCTTCTGACATCATTTTTTATAATGGAAAAAAATAATGCCAAGTAACATATCAAATAATGGTTTTCCACCCCTTCTTTTCCCCAAAGGAATGTCTAAGATGAGGCATCTAAAAAACCTTGGTCTAAATCCTTGAAAATATTGTTAATGTCATTGGCCATGATTGGCACTTGGAATTATTTCCCTCCCCCTGGATCTATTATACCAATACCCAAACCCCCATATGATCCATACCATAATCACTAGTTTATGGCAATGAAGTATTCTACCTATCAAAATCAATTTTCCTTCCTTGTGTATTTCACTATAGGATATCTTTTATGATGAGGAGTATAAAGTAGCTTGGTTATAAGAACTAGGACTACTTGATGAAAAATAGATAGCCACATTTAATAATATCTTAGCATATCAGAATAAGTTACACTATAACTATAACATGAATTTCAATCTGAGAGAGTTTTCACTTGGTGATCTTGTGCTAAAACAATAATAAAAAAATACTAATGCAACATATGAAAACAAGGGAAAATCTAAGCCAAATTGGTTAGTACCATTCATTATTATAGCTAATTATGGATTTAGAGCATATAGGTTGGGTATACTAGATGGTCAAGAGCTAGATGAGCCCATGAATATTAAGCATCCCAAGTGATTTTATGATTTATTTACTTGAACATTGTCCATAAGGTCCTCTGCTTGGGGACATGTCTTATCATCATCCCTTCATACATTTTCCTAAATTTTTTAGTCCCTCTAATTCTCCTATCCTATTATCATGTTGATCTTGATTTTGGTTCATAGGTACAATGGATAAATTCAAATTCTAGATTCATATCAAGATTCAATAGATAATTTATGTTTGGTCATCATTAACACATCATTTAATGTAGTATCTCATAGCACTTTGACATGCTTTCTCTACATGATGTTCTATAAAACTACATCATATATATTTTTCTAAATTATATGTCATTAGTAATACTATACCATCTTTCTACCTTAACTTATTATTGATTATTAGTATCTCTAACTATGGGTTAAACTACAATGACCTAAAGTCCATTTTGACTATGTAGGTAGTGTTTGGTTTTTAAGGTCATCTCGGTCACCTCTATTCCATTATCTCACTATTTTAAAGCAATTTGAACAACTCTCCCTTTATTTTGTGAGAATTTTTAGCCAATCTCTCATCATTTTGTGAGTTATTCATTTGAACCCCTACCCAATATTAATTTTTCATTTACTAGATGGTTCCCATGTACTTTTATTTATAATCCCTTGTGCATTATCTTTTATTACTATAAATATCTTATTCTAAAAATCCTAAAAATTTGAAAAAATACAAAAAAGCAAAAAACACTTGAAAACATCCAAAAAAAACTTAAAAATTAGAAAGTAAAAAAAAAATGTTTAAAATCTCCATGAGATATATAAAGCCACCAAATAATTTGTATAGCCTATCATTCTATTCACTAGTGTCTCTTCCTCCTATTATGAATGGAATTGTCTATTGTGTGGGAACCTATTATCTTATCACAATTATTTCCATTGCATGGTACCATTTATTCACTAACATCCCATTTATAAGAGAATTACATTAGCCTAAGGTCCACACATATAATATAGGTAACACTTTGATGAATGGGGTATCTTAGGTCATATTAGCCACTCTTACCACTATTAATCACTCTTACCATTCAATGCTCTTTCTATTTCTCAGTAATTATTTAAATACCATCATCATTTTATGAGTTGGTTACCTTATTTTATATATATATATATATATATATATATATATATATATATATATATATATATATATATATATATATATATATATATATATATATATATATATATTACTCCTTATCTCTTAACATTCCCATTATTCTTATGTTATTTCCTGATAAAATTATATTTGGCATGAAGTCTATTGAACTATGTAGGTAACATCTACTTGCATGGGGAATTTAGAGATAGCTCCACCACTTCATTACTCTTCTTTTATTACACCATCCCAATTTTTCAATAAATATTCATATAACATGTTTATTTCCTTTTGGGTAGTTCCTAATATTAATTCATTATTATCACTCTCACACACACACACACACACACACACACACACACACACACACACACACACACACACACACACACACACACACACACACACACACACACACACACACACACACACACACACACACACACACACACACACACACACACACACACACACACACACACGCACACACACACACGCACGCACGCACGCGCGCACACACACACACACACACACACACACACACACACACACACACACACACACACACACACACACACACACACACACACACACACACACACACACACACACACACACACACACACACACACACACACACACACACACACACACACACACACACACACACTTGTGGATAATTATATGCCTTTTGGTGCTTCTATTTTCAAGTTTATGTTTGTATGTTGTTGTTTTTGTTGTTGTTGTTGTTGTTGTGTTTTTTAGTTTTTTATTTTTTTGGTGCATTTATTTAATGTTTCTTGGTTTCCTTATTTTTAGTGAATTGTGCTCTACACTGAAGTATGGATCTATTATATCATGTTCTTGAGTTATATATATTTGTACCTAGCCTAACTTGGGTTTAGTACATTCTTTTTTACACTTAATTCTTGATTCTTAATTTCTTGATCTTGACTTGTTTACATTTGAATTTTAAATGAATTTATTGTGCTTATGGAATCTAATATTATCATGATTCATTAATAATAATGATATATAATTTCAAATACAAAATTAAAAAGTCATGTATTGGAGATCTAACAAGCAATGTTATAGGAATAAATCTCCTTGTTTACCAATCTCAAAAAATCAACTAAATAAAATTACTAATTTCTATGTTAATCATGATACATATAAACCAATGAGCATATAAAAAAGGTCATAAAAATTTTACAACATCCATATTTAATGACAAATCATAACATAACACATTTTCTACTCATATTTACACTATCAAAACAACAAAATCTTGACAAACAAATCTAAACAATCTAAAATCAACATACAAAACAAAACAACTTGTATAAATCTAATTAAATTTCTTATTCTAAACCATCATGAGATGATCACACAATACTAAACCAAAAATAGAATCATATATATCTTAAAGTTTGTGTACATTATGAATATGAAAAATGAATTTCATATTTCTCATAAAATAATGTCCTATACATTGTGAATATATAAGTCACGATATAAAAATATAAAGAGATATGTCAATCATCTCTAACTTTGACTATCCTCATGACCCTTCTACTATGGTGGCCCACTCAGCCCTAATGATGGAGGAGGAAATGGATGATGAATTAACTACCATGAGCCTAAAGTGTGGTGTGTCCTAGATCTAGTGAACCTTGTCAATGACTTCTATGCCTCATAGACCTTGAAATTCAATGCCCTACCCTTTATTGGGATAACCCCCTCATATAAAATCCTATAATATGTTACCTTGTCCTTATCCTAAAGGCTTTCAAGTATAATTTGGGACATCACTAAACCTATAAGCACCTCACTTAATGTATCTCACTCCCTAAAGATCCTATGCATGTCTTTTTAGACCTATCTCCTTTAACATGCATTTCTTTCATCTAGGCCACATCTACCTTTAGTAAGTTAATATATGACTAAAGGGTTGTGATATATGTATCTCTATGGGTCTCTCACTACCATATATGGATCACCCTATCGTATAGACTATCTATATCCACTACCCTAGTAGTAATTTCCTCTTTTAGAATAACTATATCTTTTTTGTCTCTCATTATACCTAAGGGTCCCACATTCCCTAGATCCCTCATCCCCATATATGCCTCCCAGGTACTCATGTAACATGTCCCTCTAAAATTAACATTTATCCCTAAATATGAGTCATTATCTTCATCACTATCCTCTATGTGGTTGTTAGCCTCACCCTCTACATACACATCCATTAGTGTCTAGTCCTAACCTTACTCATGTCCTTATCACCCTATTTAAACTACTTCCACTAGTATTAACTATCAAAAACACATGAGGGCACACTTAATATCTCTAGTTGAAACTAGACCCAACATGTTATGTAGGTTATTGTCACTCTTACATTTATTGGGCCCCCTCTATATGCCCAAGCAACATGTAAACCCTTGATAGCTCAATCTATCCATATGCCTCTCTATAGGCTACACCCATTTAGGGATCTCTTTGGTAACATGATAAAAATAGAAATGGTCATCTGGTACACCCTATTGCATACCAAATTGGCACTATAGTTGGTCTTGTCTTTATTTCTCAAAGATGTGTGCTTGTTGGCCAATAATGATGCAATTGGTGGTCATAAATGTAGTGTACCAAATATTAATCAACCACTAAATCTACAACAATATAATATAACACCAAACAAATTCCTATCTACCATGTCATCTATCACCTTATGACACAAGTATATATCTCCTATCTAGAACCATGCATATGCTATGGGATCCTCTAACCCTCATACTCATCACTAACCTATTTGATACTCTATAACAATGTGATACCATTCTAAAACCTAGTGCAATGTCAATATTCCAATGCTTTAACTACCTTAATATGTTACCATGTGTAAATATTATTATAATTGGACTAGTATAGTTAGTCCCTAAACAAAGATAATTATATCATCTAGAATATCTAATCACCCCACCTAGATCCATATGGTAAAACCAACCTCTCTTGTCAAGCATCAGGATTCCATTAGCAATGGCCATGAGTAAAAATACCTATAAATAAGTATACATTAGTGTTTAATGCTCCTTTGATGGTAGGTTAGCTAGCTAAATATTTGTGTATGCCTCAATCAAATCAATGTCCACTATCCCACTCTCCATTGGAATATTGAAATAATTGACTAATTCATCCAAAAAATTCTTATGACCCTATGGGTCTAGTCGAGTATAACTCCCATCCTCTAATGGGAAACCTCATAATACAACACATATCCTCTAGTGTAATAGAGTCCTCTCCAAGATGAAGGTGAAATATGGGGATCTCTAAGTGGCATCATTTAGCCAAATCACTAAGTTATGCCTTGGTCAATATAAACACTAGAATATAGAAAATGTGGAGTAAACCAAGGGTTTCTATAAATTCACACATCTTATCTATCTAGATATGTCTCATCCTCAAGTAATGAGAACATTACTCATTTGAAATCAAGACAACAAGTCACTCCTACAAACATAAATACACCAGCATAAATAACTTAATTTATCAATAATAAAATATAGATAAAATATGTTTAGGACAAATATAAACTATTATACATGATGAAAACATCATCCTCATATATTATCTACTTAGAACATTTTAAATTATTCTCCACCTATTCCCTCAAGGGAGCATACATTTTAAATTATTCTCCACCTACTACCTTAAGGGGGAATATAGGACTTTTCAAGCTCCCTTTGGGTCATAAATTTGAGTCCATTGGCTCACAAATTTAGTAAAGTGTGAACACATCATTTTTCAAGCATTATCAAATGTATTATTAATGACTTTTTCATTCCATGAAAGTATGTTACTTCATCTATTGTCTTGAAACACCTTCTCAAATATGTTCATAATGTAGATACTTCATTTTAACCACTTCTATGTTCAAAATTCAATTGGAATAACTTTATACTATCAAACAAATTTAACTATAAATCATAATTTCATCTAATTAACCTACATAATTACTTGTTTAATACAAAATCATAGTGAACCATCCTTGATTGGGGTAATGGATCATATTGTAACATTAATCTTATCAAGCTTTGAAAGTGTTATTATAGGGAAATTAAATGAATATTTGATTGACAAAATAACATTACAAAATACCACTATTCTTGTTATTACTGGTTAATCCCATTTAGTTAAGATTAATCTTCCTCTAATAGTAAATTTCATAGATTTTCAAATTATCCCATTTTTCTAAACCAAAAATGATTTATTACCTCACTTTAGTGAAATTATAGAGATAAGTCAATGGAATAGAATAGAGTGTGGGAAATTTTTTCTATTACATGGTCACTTAAACACACTTTTACACCTCTTATTGAGACTTTTACACAATAATCTATGGCATGGCTTGTGACACAGTCTAAGAGGACTAATATTGCACTTTACCTCCAAAATTCCTTCCACAATAAAAAAAGGTCTTAAATTGAGATTCTTACACACTCATGTGTCGAATCATGATTTTGAGGACTAAATCTCTACAATTTATCTTGATCTTAAATCAATGGCTCAAATTCAAATCAAAAGTATATAAATTCAAGGTCATTTGGCCATTATAGACAATCTCTCTTGAATAAAACTTATTATGTAGAAATCATACTAGAGATTCACATGTACTCTCAATCAAAAATTTAAGACTTCAAGTAGATAATGGGAAATATTACCCACATTTGGAGTCAACATTTCCAAATATTTCTAATTTACAATATGAACACAAGCCTCTTCAAACTAGAAAGTAAAGAACTCTCCAAAGAAGGTATAATGTGTTTTATTTTCCTATTTGATTTATATTGTGTTTGACCTTGATCAATACTAGGGATTAGGCTAAAACTATCATGTTCATTTAATCACTTTAATTTTTTATTCAGTAAAACATAACTAATCCTTTTTGGATTCCTGATCTACACTCTTGAGGAATGATTTTGGGTGACACTCCACTAAAATTTTATAGCTATAATGGACATGAAGGGAATATATACTTTCATAAACCATATTATCATCCACTTCCATAGATTTGAGCCCCATCATATTTCAAGGTATATAAGAACAAACCTAGATAGTCTTGTTTATTCCTATGTTTATATCTCTAAATATAAATGACAGCTATTATAGATAAGAAAACATTCTTAAAAATTACCCATCACATATGTACGCTTTGTGAGGGTTGGGATACCAACCTATTCATCACTTTGAATGAGTATATCAATGGGGTAAAGGTTACATTGCACACCCATTTATCACTAAGTATCAAGCTTGTACTTGTGTGCTTGATTATTTTTTGTTGATACACATGTTATGTGTTATCCTATATTCTTCGCACAAGTTCAAATTTCTTAAGTCCAATATTGTCACATCTGATCACAAATGTTATCTAATAAGCCATTTATCTACTAAAATCAAGTGACATTCTATCTAATAGTAATGTTATGTTGTCTATATTATAACATTACACTATCCAATTTTAATCATGTCCAAAACCTAATTAGGTCTATTTTGACCAATATCAAATTTTAAATAAATTAATCAAATGCATTCCACCATTTCCAAATCAAGTCAAATTGAGTCAAAAATTTAAAATTCAACCTTAAAACATCAAGTCAAATTCAAATTTTACCAAATCAAATTTCTAGATCAAACAAAGCCAAAAAATCAAATTTTGATGTCTAATTTGACCAAATTCAATATCAAATCTAATCAATTTTGACCAAGTATATTTGAGTAAAATTAGGTAAAATTTAAACAAGTCTAATTGATTCAAATTAGACAAATTTTGAGAAGGTAAAATCCAAGTCCAAAGTAAAAAATTGAAATAAAGTTAAAGTAGGTATATTCTGACCAAGCCATATTAATTCAAAATTTATTGAACATCCATAATGAAATCATATATTTGTCTTCCATTTAATATCCCACACCTATAAATTGAGAATAATGTAATTATAACATACATATTTTCTTCCATTTAATGCAAATTCAACATCTAATCTAAGTGTGTTCACATAAACAACCTTCAAAAATTATCCTTCCATTAAAAACAACCTAAGGAGACATCACATCAAACACTAAACATCAAATGCCAAATAAAATTCAAAATCCTAATCAAATCACATAAATTTATTCAAACATAAATTAAACTTAAATTAAATTCCATCTATGACTAGGGCATCCAAAAAATATATATGTACAGTATAAATTGAAATGTACTTATATGAGAATAAAAATAATGTATTTATGTGACTCTTAGAAGTATGTGCCTAACCACCTATATATTATGATCTAGAAAACTCAAACTCTATCCTAAATGTAAAAATTTGAGCCCATCTATATCATAACATTTAACATCAATCAAACAACCCATCCTCTAATTAAAATCTTTATCATCACATCACCCATCACACTAGCAAA
>JARHVA010004617.1:467500-620000 GCA_037957365.1 Torreya grandis | reverse complement strand
ATTATCATTAGATTTAGAATCAACATCCCAATCAAAATCAATATCTTACAGCATTGGCTACATACCTCCTATAGATCAGTTGGAAGACATCAATAATCTTTCCATAATTACTAATAAATTTTCCTTTAGCATCAATGTAATTTTTCCTAATACCCTCTATGATGATTTTTCAATATTTTATCCTTAAAATAATATCACCCTTCATTTTCCCATCAACCATCTTATTCTTTATATTTACACCCAATATCCAACACCCATATATTGGGACTAATATAATATAACATCATTAAACTTATTCCATAATGACATATCAGTTATAAAATTTATGGTGATATAAAAAACATTCTGTCAGAATACAAGCTCCCTAATGAAACCTTGTTTGAGGCACTAGGGAAATAAAAATAAAAAATTATAGTCTCCTATTTAAACCTTGTTTGAGTTACTATGGGTAAATAAAAATTAAAAATTCCACTCCCTTAGTCAAAACATCTTGAAGGAACTATTGGACAATCAAAATCAAAATTATCTTAATCAATAAGATTTTATTGGTGAAACCCTCTTTAATCCACCAATAGATGAAAAATTAGTTCTACATCACTTAATCAAGACACCATTTAAGTCAATATTAGTATAGTCTATAATCCAAAATTCATTTGGATTGAAACAAATCTCAAGCTTAAGGATCCAAAAAATTATGTAGTCCTCTTGAGATAATTCTGACAGGTATTGGACCCATCAACCTTAGAAATATTATCATAATTAAAACATCAAAAATCAACAATCATGTGTGTGATTTTTAGTACAAATGTCCCTTGGTTCCCCAATAATTATGCATCCCTTTATGATCATATATTTCATCCAAATCATATATCACACCATCAAATCAAATCCTTCATCCAATGTTTATATTTCTTTACCCTCATTGGTGGTACTCTCTTTCATATATCATAAGAATATGCCTTATTTATAGGATGAAAGGAAGTATAACTAATAATCAATGAAGATAAATATGACATCTCTGGAGTGCATATCTGATTATCACAAAGGGTCAACATTATGTATATCTTAATCCTCCATTGAGTTGAGATGCTAAAAATTATATATATATATATATAATTAAAAAATAAAATAAAAAATAAAAAAACAAGAAGAGAAATAATCCTTCCAATGGTGAGAACCATGCTTATGTTTCATTAGGAAAGTACCAAGATAAAAACCATATTTTTCACTTAATATGTAAATAATATTTTATCTACAAGTACCTTCCCACATTGGGGTAGCTCCAAAAGGTCTTATCCATCCCATCCCCATATAAATCCCTTGTCATCATTTATTCCATTAAAATTATATTCAATCATCCTATCTAAATTATCCTCTTACACCATCCCTTTTATCAATCCTATTGTGCCCATATTTTATCCTATCTTGACCTTAATAAATAATTAGAATATGTTTTGGTCCATGTGTTTAGAAGCCTCCTGGCATATCCTTAAAATTAAACATTTATTATTGGACACTTATTTCTTTGATGACATGGTCCTCAAAGATCCCAAATCCAATCCTAGTCATCTATCATCATCCATTATTATCTAACAACATCCTAATTTGGTTTCATCCATTATTAAATACCATCCATAGAATAGTTTTTAACTTTGCTAGTGACCCCTTCTATATATTGATCCCAAAAATCCCAAAACATAATAAAATCTAAGAAAAACATAAAATACAAAAACATTATAAAATCCAAAAATTTAAAAACATTATAAAATCACAAAATCCTATAAAATCATAAATAGGACAAAGATCTCCAAGAGATTTATAAAGCCACAAAATCAACATTTGTCTTATCCTAAAATATGGTTAAAATCGTTAATCAAATCATTTTATCTACCATTGGGATGTATTTTTCTCACATCCACCCTATTTGAGGATAGTTAAGCTCATAACTTTGTTAGGATATTTCATTTCCACATCTACCCTATTTGGGGAAAATCATAAATCTAAGCTTGCAGATTTCACACTATTTGGGTAAAATCAAAGCATTCAATTCATTTCATGATATCTTTTACACTTTGTCTCTTTACATGTATCCTTTCTTGGGGGCACCATCTATTTATCAATATTATTGAGCCTTCACATGTTGATTTTGGCTTGATTAAATGATAAGATGTTTGTTGTTACATTTATTTTCAAGTTTCTCTATGTTTTCTTGATTTCTTATTTGTTTTATTTTTCATGATGTGACTTGAATCAGACCATGTGTTCCAATAGGGTTATCATGGTTCCTAATATCATGGACTTATACTTAATTCCACCCATTAACATATGGCAATAGTGTCATCCTAATTTTTCCATATCCTGGTGCATTTGTGTCATTTGTCTATTATATCAAGGGTTAGTTCTTATGTGCATTATGGCCATGTCATCATGACATTTTATATCATGGTGCATACTATCATTTTATACATCAAAAATCAATATTTAAAGTATCATGTTGAGATTCACTAGTATGGAAGTATATCCCATTGAAAAATGATATTTTCAAATTAAATCATCTCATCCCACTTTGACATTTTTCAACATCAAATTAGGTCATCTATTCTTCATAATTTTTCATAATATTTTTCCCATTTTAGGATAACTAGAATGGCTTGAGTTCTATATGGGCTATGTAATCAATGCTCAGGCACATAATGTTTTTGAGATCATCTCAGTCACCATTTTTACTCTTTTTTCATTCCCATTTTTGTTTTCATCTTTTAAAATCCAATTGTTCTACCTAAAAATCATTCCTTATGGCCCATGTGTGTATAAGTTTATTTTCCATATCCCATATTACTATATAATTTATCCAATTCTCTTTAAATATAATCACATCATTCTTCATTTATTATCACATAATTATTCAAACATTATTTTCATCACTTGGGGTATCCTTCTGTGCTTGGTTTTTTGTTGCATCTTCATTCTTTTAAAGTTGTTATACCTCTGCACATAGGTTTCTATCAAACTATAAAATTATTTCCATCCATAAACATTTTCATATCATCATTAATTTAAGAAACATATTAAATACTTTATCTATGATTTAAAATGAATTGATCAATTAATTAATAAATCATCTATCCAATCCAAATTCATAACTTTAACCTGATTTTGGGTAAATCAAGCTTGTAACTCATCATCAAGGTAGATCATTCCCCGGTATGCCCTAATTGGGGTAAGTTAATCTTATAGTTTTTTCATGATATTTTTTCCATTTCTTCCCTACTTGGGGCATGCTAATGTGTGAAGATTATCTTGGGATGTATCCTTTCCAAAATCTACCCTACTTGGGGAAAATACATCCTTTATAAACTAAAATAAAATCATGCAAGAATTGTTTTGAGTGGGTTAATATCATCCACATGTTAGTTTCATATATCATAATATCATCCTAAATCCCAACCCCCTTTTCATCACCCAACTATTGATTCTTTCATTTTATATTATTCCTCTCTTTTTGGAAAGCCCATTCATATATATTCATCCCTATATTTTATCTTAAGATGGAATCATCCATCATCATATAAATTTCATCCACATTTTTTTCACTTATTATTTCTTTGAAAATTCATTACACCACTAATGATTTCTCATAACACCTTCTCGAAGAGATGAAAATTTTATAAACCTAAAATCAGACACTTTATGTTAATTTTAACTATCTTACTAATCTACACTAATATCTTTATGTCATGTTTAATTAGTCTTATATTCACACTAACATATATAATACATTTCTATTATTCCACCATGATTAATTAATCTTTTCTTCCATGATTGCATCCAATATTTAAAAAATTACATCACATCACATTACTTAATAAATGTTTGATAATTATCTAATGTCATCAGTAATGGAAAATTATGGAATGCACAACTATTATTTTCCATAAATAAATAAATCCAATTTTCCATGTCAAACTTGTGATGTCATAAAAATAACCACTTGGAAATATAAAATTCATATCCTAAAGTCAAAGTGTCCTTCATAAGGAAATTTTAATGCAAGATGGTAAGTGTGCAAGAAAAATATATTACATGCACTTACATACTCCAAAACCTCTTGAATAGATCATGTTACAAGTTCTTACACACTCCATGTCCTGAAATTCAATGCTTACCTCTCATTTTAGGATTGATCCTCATACATTTATCTTCATCTAAGATTAATAGTCCACATTGATTTGAAAAATATATAAATTGAGGAGACCTCCCCTCATTATAAAAAGCTTTAAATTGAAACCTAAGTTTTGTTTAAATAACCTTAAAAATATTTAATCACCTCCATCACTCTTCATAAAATAATCAAATTAATAAGTGGTTATGTTTCCAGATTTACCATGTGCACTATAAAAGCTTTTTCAGCTACATTTGAGCACCATCACATCAAATTTTGGTAATGAAATAACAAAGAAAGGTATAATAATTTGTGTTTAATAGTTTATTTATATGGTATCTTCTTCATCTTGATCAATTGGAGGACATGAACCTAGGTTAGTAGTATGTTTCAATTATTTTAGATTTCATACTAATTGTAAAACTAACCTTTGAAATCATGTTTTACACCTATTATATCCACTACCATTTAGGGTATTTCAGATGGTGGGCCTAATAAAACCACCTATATTAATAATCATGTTAAAACTACTACTAGTTAATCTCAATCTACTTCTACTAGTCAACAAACTCTCAATACCAATCAAATCTTATTGTATACCATGAATAAAATGTCTACCTTCCAAACTAATAATGATAATCAAATGATAAAATTGTGAAACAAACATTTTTAGTTTCAATTTATTTCTCAACAAAATTAATGGGGAGTGGAGAATAAAAACTAATCTCCCTAAGAGATGCATTAGTGTAATATTATTCCTCAACCCCTACATAATAAAGTCATCAAGAATCCTCAAAATGAAACATTAATTCCTCAAATTTCAAGCATATACATAGCTGGTATCATTCATACTATCACCTATAATTATCCATTGATTTTGATTTGCATTTGAAATATTTTGGTAACCTTTAAAAATATTTTATTAAGTTAATAACCTTCATCACTATCAAAATTATAGCCAAAACCTTTTCAAGCGATGCCTATGATTGGTGCATTCAACTTATGTCTAATAATGTCTTTAGCTTAGAATAATTAGTTAATGACTCAATTCATGAATTTAAAACTAAAAATATTCCTAAAAATAGTTGATCATATTTCATTAATTGTAAAAAAAAAATATATGAAACTTCTTAAACTTTCATTAAGTAGTAGAAATATTTTTATAACAAATCTAAACACAACATGTTGAAAGACAACCTATTCCATTTTTTCACTAATTATCTCCATCCTAAACTCTATTATAGAGTTATGAATCTCTCTCAAAAATATTTGGAATAATTCTTTAATCAATCTAAATGTTAGTATTTCCTCATACGATAGTTTGAACCTTCTCAACCTACATCAAGAACTCGTATGCTTATGAGATATAAAACCAAACATGATACCAATGATGGCATCATAAATAATTTTGAATAGATTCATTTCATTCATACTATTATTTTTGGTGGCTCCAATGAATTTAGTCTTTCCAAACCTTTAAATGAAATTCCCTCCAAACTCCTTCCTTTTCATCATTCTATGTGAAAAAATTGGATGTTCATAAACCTTTTTTCCTAGTGGAAATCTATAATAGTATTTCTAAACCTTCAATAAGAGAACTTGATCCTAATAACCCTACTAGACATTGGTATGATACACCAAATATTTTTTTATATCTTGTAATTTGGGGACATTCTCATTAATTATGTAGACAACTTAAGAATTTAAATTTTGAGTTTATACTTGGTATTGATTTTGATCATGAAACCAAGATCGTAAAACATCACAATCCTATGACAAGGTTGCTAAAGCCCATGATTCCAAATGATACTCTTAATTAAGATAATTATCACGTTGCCATTTATAAATACCCACTTCTAAACCATCAGTATACCACTATTCAACCTCATTCCTTCAATGTTATGGAAGCATTTGTGGATCTTCACTCTTTAACCAATGAAAAAAAATGGTCAACATGAAAAAAATGAGGTATGTAGTATATTACATTGATATTTATCCAAATTATACTTATAATAGTTTACCCACTTATAAAACTTAGGAAGGCACATATCCATATCATTTTATATATGTTGATTATATATAAGTCAATATGAGGTCATCTCTTATGACTGCATCAACCAACCCAATACAATAGCTCACACCTCTAACAATTCAAACTATACTAACTAATTTGACATCTAATAATCATTCCACAACTTTATCAACCAAATAAATATAATATTTTATATTTCATTCCTCTATTTTTGTTGCATTGACCAAATTGATATATTCAGTTAGATATGAACCAAGTACATCAACCAACTCAATGAAATCTAGTATTCCTAGATTTGAACTAACTTTAATGACTATATTAGTGTATTTATTATTTTTACTTATTCTAAGGTTGTTACATCAACCAGCTTGATATAGGGATATTTTAATTCCATTATATAACAAATACATTGAATAACTCAATGCAATTTGATGTAACTAGTCAAACTACATAGACCAAACTAAAACCACATACTTTATCCCCATCTACATGTACTTCAACCTATCCATTATATTTTTTTTCATTATTACATACATTTATCTTATCCTACTTCAAAAACCTTAGTTTATGATAAATATGACCCCATCATCAAACATTATTTATTCCCCTTTCAAATTTCTTTTATTGAACTCATGATGACTTCCCCTCATCATTATAATCACATATTACAACTATCATTCAAAATTAATATCCACATATGTCAACCTATAAGGAAATATTCCACCTTGTTTTGGCCTAAGGATAATATTCTCCAATAGTGTAATGAAATGTCCAAATAATTTGATGAAACTTTGGATTATTTTATTTCACTCAAATTTCCTATTACTTCTATGATCCCTAATTAAATATTAATTCATGCAAATGGTCCTCCTTTATTAATTAGTGTTTAAATTGGTGATATTAAATTCAAACCTATTCTAATTTGTAAAGGTTCATACACTTGTGTCACTTCCATTGACTTCATTAAAACTATTCGATACTATGAATGCAACCTTAAAACTACCAAAAGTATGTGTTTAGTCTATGATCATGTTTAACCCTAAATTAGTTTTCTAGATTATGTGGAATATAGGGTTAAAGGGGTAGAAATAACCTAAGTCAAAAAGATGATAAGCTATCTCTAAATTAGGTTGATTGGGTGATAAACTCATTTATAAACATATTTTGAATTCATTAAATTTAGATATACTACAAATAATAAGTACAACTATGTTAGGTATGAAAATGACGAAGAAGTAATGTACATATATTATTATCATGTTAATGTATTTCTAGATATAGAACAAATACAAACTAGATTTGAAGATAATTCTGAAATTGTCATCAGATTCTAGATTGGATACTTCTAGAGCTATAGACACTAGCATCATCCATGTATGGTTTTATTAATTCTACTATAGATTACCTACTATAAAATAATGTGACAACCTAAATGCTTATGAGATTGAATTCACCTTTGCTCTAGTTCATTTAGATTTGGGTCATGGATTATTGTTCCTAATGAATTTTTAAAACCCTAGTTCTTAATTTTCATAGTGACCTTGGGAAAAAATGGTTTTGAAGGCACATGGTGTGGAGCAGAGCCCAAATAACTCCTAATGAATTTGAAATCCCTAGTTCTTTATTTTCATAGTGACCTTGTGAAAAAGGGGTTAGAGGTAACATGGTGTCAATTCACCCTAAATACCCCTATATCAATGAGTGTTACTTACATAGACAATATTATGAATAGGGTCTTAGACTGATTTAGTTCTTTCCTATGTGTTAGCTTGTGTGTGAATCACAAAATATGTGCAAAGCAAGTATAATAATGACCTAGAATGTCACTTGGAAAATATATCTCTTGGGTTTATAATTCAATATTTTAGACATTTGTATGTGTTTTCCCTATGACTGATATATACATAAGAGAAAATAGAGAATATTTACTCACTCGAGTGCTTGATTGAATGCCTTTTGTAAGTTTCCTAGTGAGTAGGTAATAAGTTTATAGGTGAGGAATGAATGAGGGTTGATATTGGGTTTATATCAATCCCTTTGGATAAATAAATCACATTAAAATAATTAGGGTGACCATTATGATATGTTTTATTTTAAAATTAGATGACTTTAGGGCATTGGACACTTATGTCAAAGGACACTAGGTCAATGTAGGTATCTATCCCAGATGCTAGTGTCTAAAGAATGAAAAAATAGGTAAAAGATCAAAACTTATATGGGCATAAATTAAACATGTTTTAAACATTTTGGTAAATATAAAAGCTATGGGTCATTAACATAGTACTAGTTAGTCCAAGAGATATAATAAAGGGCACAAGATAGAGTAGATGTGAGAGCTTAAAAAATAAGAAAGGGTTATGACTAAGAAGAACAACCAAGGTCAAAAATTTCCAAGTATACAAGACTAAGGTGATATATAATAAATAAAATAATGTCCAAATTTCTCCCACCTTAATCTAGTAATGAAATTACTAGTTTAAAATAAAGGAATATGTACTTGGGTATGTATAACACACCTTATCTTTGCTTGCTTCCAACTTGAGTGATTTGTTTGTGATTGAAATGAAACTATTGACCAAATTTGATTTCTTAGTCAAATTGGTGCACCTATAGCTAAAAAATTTATTTTATAGCTCTATAAGGGGTGTAATATGAGTGTCATGGGGTGTAGTATAGTTTAATTCATGTCAATTAATGTTATATTGGCTTTGGTCAAGTAGTTTTTATGTCTATTTATCATTTTTGGGTCATTTTAAGGTCAAAAAGGGTGAATTTAATGATTTTTATAGGTTTATTTTGAAATATAAAGGTCTAAATGGGTGATTTCACATGACATATGTCTTAAGAAGTCTTAATCCACTATTGGTAACTAAAATTTACAAGTTCACATAGAATAAAATGGCACTTGTATGACCTCTTTAGGAAGTGTGCCACTTAGAAAAGGTTGAAATGTGACTATTTAGATTCTCCATGCTTATTACCATTCTTGGTTTGATATAGAAGTGCCATTTACAAGCCAAAATGATTCTCTACCTTTCTTGGTTTTTTAGACACATAGAAGTGACTTTTAGGTTTATATTTAGTATGATCAACACAAGGGGTTTTAGGTAAAATTATCTTAGAGGTAGATTATAAAATTAGTTATATTCTATTTAATGTTTGGTTGAGGAGGAATGGTGGTATTATCTTTATGAAGCATTCCTAATAAGTTGACATTCCAAATCTACTTACTAATTTTTGTAGCTTACGGGTTTTACCTTGGTTTGGATAATTTTGTACAAACCAATTATTGATTTTTATGATATGTTATTTTGAATTATTCCTATAATGGTATCCATACTTGTTTTATTTATTTTTAGTGTTGATATGAGCTAATCACCTCAAGTTTGGAGACTGGTCTCATTTTGTGTTATTGGTAGTTTTTCACCATGTCCTATATCCTCATGCTTGTTCATGGTTTTTATGAGTTGGAGTAGGTCTGTGATCATGTTTTCA
The DNA here is from genome assembly GCA_037957365.1 of Torreya grandis. Taxonomy (NCBI): domain Eukaryota; kingdom Viridiplantae; phylum Streptophyta; class Pinopsida; order Cupressales; family Taxaceae; genus Torreya; species Torreya grandis. The sequence continues at coordinate 610,311 of JARHVA010004617.1, read as the reverse complement.
ATGTGATATTTTTCTCATCCACCTTCCAAACTTCATTATTCAAGGTATTTTTCATGGTTTGTAGTCATACAATGCACATACTCATAGTTTTCCTATCATAGCTTAATGTGTACTTACAAGTGCTATAAAAGAAGATTCCAAAATTTTAAGGGAGGTGTGAAGTTATTTTCTTATCATTTAAACTTTTTTAGGTCTTCTTTTGAATAGATTAATGAAAAACCAACCTTGGAAGGTAGCATTTTGGTACATTGTTCTAACCATATGCTAATTATTTATATGTAATCCAATAGTGCACCTATAATAGCTCATGATGACATTATGTTATGGATGAAGAATTTGGAAGTTTATTAAATACTATAATATTTTTATGAGCCCATGGAAACATTTTTTAAAGGTTTGATTCAATCACCAACATGTTTTCTACCCACTATCCAAATTTTGAATTTACTACCTACATTTACAAATAGTCACCTACAGGTGGCCCAAACAAGGGACTAAGGCATTCAATAGGGTTATAAAGCATGAAGTGAAAATCTTCTAGGAGATATAAAATTAAAAAAGAATCATATCTTACATACCAAGAGGACTAAAAATTCTAAATAATTTGAAAATCTTTTCAAGATAAATCACTACAAGTTCAAGGATCAAATCCCTAAATAGGCAAAACAGAGTCCATTGGGTTTTTTCTAATATATTGTAGCATGTTTTCAAAGATTTAAAATTATCATAAATGATCTAAAATTATAGTATCATCATGGGATAAAATCCTTGTAGAGTTTGGAGAGTGTTTAAATGATGGAAGATTGTTATTAGAGGGCCTAAAGTTGCCTATAGAACCACTAAAATTGAATAGTAATGTATATAGCCTTTGGAGTCATGAGTGAATTAACACTAAAGGAAAAAAAAATTATGTATCATGAATTTAATTAAAATTTTAAGTGAAAATCACATCATTAACATAATTATCATCAATAAAATAGGTCATATTACTTTTTTGTCTCCCATTAGCACCTATAGTTTTCCTATTCCTCACATCAAATGCACCTACAACTAGGGGTCAAAGTCCATCTCACCATATAAAGTGGATTTGAACTTGAATGAATCAAGTTGAAATAAATTAAAGTGACTTTAAAATACATTAATATACTTATAATGAGACCACAAACCTTGCTCTATGGATTTTAAGGTAAAAATGCACCTATAGGACCCCACAATCAACTATATTTGACTGTGAGAGTGGGTAGAGAACCAAAAAGCTAGCCGATTGAGATGTATAAGGAATGAATATGAAATTAATAACCTAGACAATATCTAATGACTCTAGGGTTTATAAGGAGGTAATGCTAATTGTATTTAAAATCAAACCATACACTTATATCTGTAGGTGCCTTTTTCAAAGTAAAACACAATTTGAGATGGATGACTGTAATATGATAATAATCAAGTTTGGTGATTCTAAGTATGATAAGTGTGTTGGAAATATTTTCATTGATGTCAAAGGTCTAGCATTGTTGATGAATGCCCCAAAATATTTATTGATGTTTTTAATATTCATATCTTAGCTAATGTGTGTTAATATTTATTTAATATTAATTAATATATTTTAGGTTTCATAAAAGTAATGAGAAGGCCCATGGAGAATTTAAAGATTCATGAGGTAAATATAAAATAATAATGGGCTACACGATGGGTAATGTGTATTGGAAACATTCCTTCAAAAAGAGTTTTACAGTTTGAAGGAAGATTAGGGAAAGCATGATGGCTAGATCACATGAAGATTTTTTTATAAATAAAGCACCCTTGTTTGATGGGAAAAATTAGGAATTTTGGAGTATAAAGATGAGGACTTATTTTTTGGCCCTTAAATTCAACATTTGGCAAGCATTGGTGGAGTAATATGAATATCCACAAACACTTCTAGCTACTTTGGTGGAAAAGAAGGTAAGTAAAAATAATGCTATAAATTTAATTGCTATTTTATGTGGTTTATGTGAATTAGAATTTGTTAAAGTTATTCAATGTAAATATTCTCATGAAACTTGGGTAAAGCTTGAGAATATTTACAAAGGTGATGGAAAGGTTCAACAAGCTAGGTTTTAGACTTTTAGAAGATAGTTTGAGAGTCTAAAGATGGAAGAGGAAGACAATATAGAAAGTTACCTTTTGTAGGTCGATCAAATAATTAATCAGATTCAAGGTCTTGGAGAAAAGTTAGAAGAATCAATCATGGTACAATTTTTTTTAATCTCTACAATTGAGATATGATGCAAAAATTTTGGCAATTGAAGAGATGAAGAATTTAGCCAAGCTAAAGATGGATGAGCTACATGGTATTCTTAAGACATATGAAGATACAGACTGAACAAGAGAAACCCTCAAAGAGAGAAGTTAATTTCAAGACATCAAATAAAGAGAAGGCTAAGATTCAAGAATCAAGTGATAGTTCTAGCAATTATGAAGATGACAACAGAGCTCTATTCATTCACAAGCCAAAAAAAGGCAAGGTAAATATAAAAAAATAGCTTTAATTTGTTTTAATTTTGGAAAGATTGGAAATTTTGTAGCTAAGTGCTTGTGTAATGGTAATGGTGACAATGAAGAAGGAAAATATACATACAAGAAGAATTTCAAAGGAAAATTTAAGAAGGGATTTGAGAAGAAGAGTTTGTATTCTAAATATCCTAGCTCAACCGAAGATAGTGGAGTCAATGATTCAAAAGAAGAAGAGATTCTATTCATGGCCATACATGAAGATGCCTCTATAAGCAAAAGTATAAATGATCAAAAAGAAGAACATGATAAATCTAAAGTGAATATATAAGGAGAGCTCATTTTTGCCTTAGAAATGTTAAAATCTCTTGAGAAGAATAATCAAAGATTAAAGCTTCAAATTGAGAAAAATGAAAAGGAGTCAAAGGAAATAATTAAAGATATACAAACACACTTTGAAGAAGCCAAGAAGAATGAAAAATATATAATGGCACAGTTACAAAAATTAAGTGAACAATGTGAAAGGTATGTTGGTGAAATTACTTCTTTAAAAGTATATCTTGAGAAAAAAATAAAGCAGTCAATGATAGAGTAGCCAATGATTAAAAATTTGAGAATAACACTAATATGTTGAATAAGATATTAGAAAGTCAAAGATAAATGTTAGATAAGATAGGTATCAAATTTGAAAAAGAGAAAGGGGAGGCCACTACTTTCATAGACAAGGTTAACATAGAAAAAATAAAGAGCTATGTTGAAGCTATTACAAAAGAGGAAATAAAATAATAGTTAAGAATACAAAGGACATCTCAAACAAAGATGGCTAGAAGGAACAGAGCTAAAAAATTTAATCAAGTAAGAGATACACAAACAAGTCCTATTTTTATGGTTTCTATTTTTATTGTAATGTATATGGTCATAAGAAAATAGAATTTCAAAAAAGGGCCAATAATTTTAAAAATAAGGAGAAGAAAACTCATGTAGAGTCAATCAGAAGCCACAACTCTTTTGCTCCTCTATCAAGATTTAATGAAGAGGTCATAATATGTTACAAGTGCAATAACTTTAGAAACATAGCCTGATATTATAGAATCATGTTCGAGTTAGTCAAGAAGGACTAGAGTTTTAAGGCTCCATTGATTAAGAAGAAAGTTCAGACAGGTTCATGGTAGAAGAAACAACTTGAAAAGTCGATGCTGGTATAGATAGCTTTGCATGAAAGAAATGAATAAAATCATGGTTTATTTATAGTGGATGTCTTAGGCACATGACAAAATATAAGATAAATTTCATAACATTGAAGAAGATGAATGGTGTCATAGTCAAATTTAGAGATAATACTACTTCTAGAATTGTCAAAAAGGTACACTAAGTTTGGATAATGATAGAATTAAAACTAAAAATGTTTTGTATGTAGAAGGTCTTAAGCATAATATTTTGAGTGTAAGTCAAATGTGTGATTAGAGGCAAACACTAATGTTTTAAGTAAAAGGTTGTGAAATTAGGGGAAAATATTCAGATGTGTTGGTTATAGATGCTCAAAGAATAGGGAATCATTTGTATATGTTATCAAACATCAAAAGTCAATCAACATCTTTGACTAAAATTGGATGTGGCATAAGAACACAAATTTTAAAATCTTTTCTCTTATGCCACATCCAATGGAACACAAATTTTAAAATCTTTTCAACATCAGCAAGAAGCAAGTAGTCATTAATCTTCCAAATATTACAAAGCCATCAAACATGCTTTGTGAACCTTGTCAACATGGGAAGTAGGCTGAAAGGTGGTTCAAAACAAAAGAGTACTCGACCACTTAGATGTTACAACTTATTCACACTAATTTTTGTGTACCTATGATAACTCAAAGTAATCAAGGTGATAAATATTTCATGTTTCTTATTGATGATTTTTTATGTATGACTTGGGTAATGATTTTAAAGAAAAAATTAGAAGCTTTCAGACATTTCAAATCATTCAAAGCTTTGGTTGAGAATGAAATTGGTTTGAATATTAAGTGCCTAAGATCAGATCAAGGAGGAGAATTCATGTCAAATAGATTTATTAAGTATTGTTAAGACCATGGAATAAAGAGACATTATTTAGTAGCCTTAACTCCATAGCAAAATGGACTGGTCGAATGGAGAAATAGAATAGTTCAAGAGATGGTGAGGACAATGCTAAATGAATCCAAGATACCAAATAAATATTAGAGAGAGGTAGTTGGTAAAAATGTGCATATCTAAAATAGAGCATTATTGAGAGCCAATAATGAAAAGACTCCTTATGAGCTATGAAAAGACAAACTAGCTACAATTGATTATTTTAGAGTTTTTGGCAGTAGATGCTTTATAAAGAGAACAAATGAAAAGTTTGGTAAGTTTGAATTCAGAGTAGATGAAGGTATATTTCTTGGTTATTATTGAAAAAGTAAATATTATAAATGTTATAACAAAAGAACCAAGAAGATAGTTGAAAGTGAAAGTTTCAAGATAGAATAAGATGGAACATAAAGACTTAGTGATCCAATAGACATTATTGAAATCATTGAAGAGGAAGATTTTGAAGAATCAGATGAAGATGAAAAGAAGGAGAAAAAGGACACAAAAACCCCATTCAAATATGTCCAGAGAAATCATAATGAAAGTGACATCATTGGGGACATAAATGAAGTAATTTACACTAAAATAATGATGGCAAGTGAATCTAAGCAAGTTAATTTATCTTTGTTATCCAAAATTCAGCCTAGAAAATTTTTAGAAGCTAGACATGATAAGCATTGGGTTAAGGCAATGGATGCAGAATTAAATCAAATAGAAAAGAATAATACTTGGGAATTAGTGCCTAGACTAAAATATCATAATTTGATAGGAAAAAAATGGGTTTATAGAAATAATTTGAATAAAAATGGAGAAGTAACCAAGAATAAAGAAAGATTAGTATGTAAAGGATATGTTCAGATTGAGAGAATATATTTTGAATGAAATTTTGCACTAGTATCAAGGCTAGAGGCTATTAGAATATTTATTGAATATATAATGTTTAAAATTTTCAAAGTGTTTTAGATGGATGTCAAGTCTGCTTTCTTGAATGAGAATCTAGAAGAGGAGGTTTAAATTAAACAACCAGAGGGATTTCTTATCTCAAATGATAGTAGCCATGTATGTGAATTGAAGAAAGCACTATATGGATTAAAACAAGCTCCCAGAGCTTGGTATGTAAGACTTGATAAATACTTATACGATCAAGGTTTCAAGAGAAGATTTACTAATTGTAACCTCTACATCAAAATAGGTGAGCACCAGTTGATTGTTGTGGTATATGTTGATGACATGATATTCAGAGGTAACATTAAAAAGATGACAAAATATTTTTTTTACAATATTAAAAAGGAATTTGAGATGTCTATGCTTGGAGAATTGTCAATTTTATTAGGGTTGGAAATATTTTAGTTAGATAAAGGAATTTTCATATCTCAAAGTAAATATGCCATGGAAATGTACAAAAATTTTGGTTTTGAGGATTATGCACTAGTTGTCACACATATGAGTATAGGAAATAAGGTGAGAAAGGATGAAGATTCATCTATTGTAGATCAATATTTGTATAGATCTATGATTGGCATTCTTTTATATTTGACAACATCGAGGCTAGACATCATGCATGCAGTAGGTATGGTTGCAAGATATCAATCAACTCCAAAAGATAGTCATGTTTAGTTGGTGAAGAGAATATTTAGATATATCAAGGGGACATTAGATTATGGATTGTGGTATCCCACAGGCAGATATTCACTTTAGTTGCTTATACAGATTTAGATTGGGCAAGTTTCTTGGATGATAGAAAGAGTAAAAGTGGAGGAGCTTTCTTCCTCAGTGATAACTTAGTATCATGGCTAAGCAAGAAGAAAAACTTGGTATCACTTTCTAAAACTAATGTAAAGTATATTGTAGCAATATTGTGTTATACTCAAGTGCTTTGGATGAAGCAAACTTTGGAAGATATCAAGGTAAAATATGATGAACCTATTTCTATTTTTTTTGACAACACAAGTGCTATTAATATTTTGAAGAATCAAGTGATGGATTCAAGAAAAAACATGTTCCCATCAGATATCACTTGTTGAGAGAGTAGGTTGTAAATCAGTAGGTTAAGATGTAATATATCAGTAATACAAAACAAATTGTAGATATTTTCACAAAGGCACTACCAAAAGACACATTTGAGTATCTACAAGAGAAGTTGGGAGTAATTTATTTTACTTTCTACTATTGAAGATCTACATCAGTTGAGGGGGAGCTATGTGTTAGCTCCACGATAAAACCTTTACCATTGATTTCAAAGGAGGAGAAGAACAAAAATAGTTATAAGAATAGGTACAAGGAACATGTATAGGTTACTACAATAAAGGAGAGTTACTATATGTTTTTTAGATGGTAGTATGTGTAGGATGGCATGTGAAATACAAGTTACAAGATGTGGCAGTTTCAATTTCTAGTTACCATCAATGACAAAGGGGTAGATTGTTGGAAATATTTTCATTGATGTCAAAGGTCTAACATTGGTGATAAAGGCCCCATAGTATTTAATGATGTTTTTAATATTCATATCTTGGATAATGTGTGCTAATATTTATTTAATATTAATGAAAATATTTTTGGTTGCATAAAATTCAAAAGAGGGTCCATGGAGAAGTCAAAGAGGAATGGGATGCATTTTTCCATGAAGAGTCATCTTGAGGAATTCCAAGAGTCACCAAGTGAAGACAAAAGAGGGTATGGCACATTTTTCCATAAAAATTTAGTTTAAGGAATTTGAAAGGTCACCAAGATAAAGAGAAAATAGGAAAAGACTCATTTGATTATGGTCACCATGTGACTTTTCAAATGCAAGGATACGAAGGGTCATGCAAGTTTGGCACAATTTTCCATGAAGATTGAAGGGTCATAAAAGGTGAATGCCAAAGGTCACTTGGAAAGCTATAAATAAAGGCTTGAGAATCCATTTGTAATATTCAAGAGAGTGCATGGTTTTGTAATTTTTTTATATAAGAAAAGAGGAGAGAAAAGCTAGAGATATTGTAGAGTTCTATCATTTATTCAGTAAGCAATATTGAGAGATATTTATGTTTTATACACAAAAAGGGTTGGTGCTCAAAAATATTTGTAAGGGGTTGGGGCTCTTATGGGTTGGTTATCATAAATAATTTATATGTTGGTGCTTAATAAATGGGTTAGTGCTTTTGCAAGTTAGTGCTTACGAACTTTGTAATTTGAGTTGGCACTCATTCATATACTTGATATTGTTCTCTGTAGTTTTTTACACTTTGGGTTTCCATGTAAAAATTTGGTGTTTCTATCTCTATCTCTCTTATGTGGTGCATGTTATTATTTCATTTTTATTTCATATGTTGAATGTGTGATTACATGGATTAAAAATAGATCATATTAAGTAAAATATATATAATATACTGACTCACCCCCTCTCTCAGTATATTTCATGGTTAAAAAAGTGATTAAGTGTGAGAATAAGGGATAAAATTAATATAAAATGGAATTTTTGAATTTAAATAGGCCTCTAATCACTACATTTAGGACCTAAACACTTGTATACACCTATAGGTGTGATGAATGGTCAAAGAATTATGCATACACTCTAGGACAAATAGGAGTAAGTTGGAGACATGTGAGAGTTTGAATGGATGAAATAAGGTCATGAAACACTTTAAAAAAAGTTACATCACCCTCATAAAACCATAAAGTTGTTTTTCAAGTAGAGGAATGGTTCCTACTCAAGCAAACATAGTCATTCAAGTGACACTTAGTCCTAACTAGACAATTGCATTGGTAAGTAAAGTGGAAGATTGAAGTGAGAAATTGATGATAGTACACATCCATAATTACAATTAGAGACTTTATATGCCTTTATCATAGGTAAATAATTATAATAAATGTTCTTATGATGCATTACATGCTAACCATGTGCATATAGTATGCTTTTGAAGGAGTCTATTTGGTTGTTTATAGGTTTGAATGGTCAAATGGATAGATTAGATGCTAAATTTTATTTTAGAGGATAATTTTCACCTATATAATCCTATAAAATATTCAAATATCCTAATAAAATAGTGGAATTACCCACTATTTTTCTTAGATAGGGGGTACTTCCCCTCATGCATGAAACTGGTAGATTTGGAGATTAGGGTAAAGGAGTAAATTAGAGGTTAATGATATCCTAAATTAGATCTATGAGTATATATCAAAACTAAATAAATCATGATATCTTGTGAAGGATATAAACAACCAAATAGGGTGGTCCAGACACCAAGATTTGTAGTTAAGCCTACTACACATGAGCAGGCCTAAAGGTCCAAATGAGAAAGCAATATCATTTCCACCTTAAATTGAGACTTAAATACAATTATAACATGTTTATTATATGTTTATATAATTATTTGATATATTTTTGGATATGGAAAACCATTAGAGGTCATTTTTAGCTCTGTAGCATAGTCAAGCTTATTGGGCATCCTAAAGTCTAGATTCAAAATGAGAAACCAGTCACACTCTTATCATTAGATATGAGTTATAACATATTAAATAATATTCATTAGGTTTCAATATATTTCTTAAGCCTTCACCTTGGAGAAACCATTAAAGATCAACTTTTGACTAGAAAACTCACTCAGAATTGCGCAAGATGAGGAAAAGAGGTCAATAGGTCAAGTTGTAATGCCCATATGTTATTAGAGGTTTTTCATGGGTGCAAATGGAGTTTATATATGTTATAAGGGTTATTAAAGGTAATGTTTTTGAATTTTTTTTCCATTTTAACATGTGGTTTTTATGAATGAATCTTAAGAGGTCAAACAAACCTAAAACCCTTGCAGAGACCCGATTGGGAAAATAGAGTTGGAGATAAAATATAATGGAAAATTTTGAAAATAATATATATTTTACCTTGGAAAATAATCTATCAATATACACCAAAATAAAATTATCTATACATACTTATATGGATGGGGTCAAAAACAAGGTTTTTATCACTATTTTGTGTATTTTTAGGTTGTAGGAGGTTTCAAGAGATAAAAATAACATGTATGTAAATATTAAGACTTAATATAAATCCCAATATCAGTTTAATTCCTTGAAACAACTCCTAAGTTTTCAAACTATGTGTTTTAACTCATCCAGTCAAAACTGGCCTAATAGACAAGCTAGGGAAGAGTGTGAAAACTTCAAGTGAATGGATTTTTAAGGTGTCCTTGGTGATTATAATTATATTTATGGTATTAAAATGTGTCATTAACTTCATCTCATGTATTTTCATGAGAAAATAATTCCAATTTTGAGGCCAAGTGTGCAAGGTGCATGAAAGAGTAGTTTTCTAGATAACAAATGATGATTTCCCCTTTCCAGGTGATTCTAGATGATCAATCCTAAAAAAAATTAATTTATAGGAATTTATTATGTCCTTATAATTATTTAAAATAATTTTACTTTCTATTAATTAGTTATAAGGCATTCAAACAGGGCTAGTCATGTAGGCAATTGTTTCGAGCTAGAATGGGGAGTTTCTTACCACTTTTCATTAAGTTTTAGGACTTGATTTGACATTTGTACCAATATAACTTGCATGGTTCATCCTATCCCATCTATAAATTCAAAATTAATTCTTTTTATCAGATTTAAAAATGTCTTTGTGGCCCTTGGACTTCTCTCTTCTCCTCTCTCTAAAGTTCTATAAGAACTAGCCATTTTGGCATTATATGGAGGCTCCTCCTGAGTATGTTGAAGCCCTGATCAAATTTATACCTTTTTATCAATAATAAAATTTATTTTTACATCCTATATTACTTTTTTAATTGTGTTTAATTTTATGATGAATTTTTCTTAGTGAAAACTATGGATTCCTTAGCATGGTGTTCCATTCTTTCACCTATTTGCAACCTCTTCTTACAGGGCATGCAAATTTTTCTAGGATATTTAAATGGTTTAATTTATTTATTATATTAATTATTTCCCTCATAGGCCTATTTTATAGTCCTTATATCTTTTCACATTCATCCATAACCTCACAATGTAATATTGATGTGAAAAGATGAAAATTAGAAAAGTGTATGTTCAGTTTGTCCTTTGATTTCAAGTGTTACATGCATATGGTTAGATGTCATCATGTTATTTTTCATATCACCTCCTTTAGGTTAGTTTCATTTTATTTATCTTTCTCCCTTTTCACCCCCCAATTATATTTGTAGTTTCAATCCAAAGTGGTACATCAAGGGAGCTATCCCTATCTAGAGATTTACATCATTCCTTGGGCTACCCACAACCCTAGAGGTGATTCCATTATGCCACTTAGATGAGGATGTCTTTTCATCTCCTCAAAGTGTGAAAATCTAAGTGATAACATCAAATAATATCATTTTACATTAAATAATCAATGTATATACTCTATAATTTAAAGTATTTGAAAATATTTAAATTGAAAGATCAAGGTTTATGAATACATCTATGTATTGATGTAACTACCTTGCCTATTATAATGTTTATTTTAAATATGTAATATTTTAAGGATATAAAATTAAAATTAGGAAAAATATACACAAATATAAAAATTTCATATATCTAAGGAGATAGGTAGGGAGAGAGATATATATATTGAAAGGCACATGCCCCCAACCTTAGAGAAAAAGTGACTTTCCACTCAGTAGTTGAGATTAGTTCAATTATGCAACCCAATCATATTGTTAACCTAGTTAACGTGAGTGATAAAAATTACTCATATTATCAAAATTGGTAAGGGTGGATGAAAAAATTAAGTCCAACCTAAAAACTTGGCAAGATTGAGTTATTTAATCACCTCAACCATACCAAAAGTGAATCAAGTACTATAGTATATTGGCTCAATATAGTCCATAAGAGTACATCTTGATATGTGATGGTAGTTCTTAATAGTGTTTTTAAATATTAAATTTATTTATATTTTGAAATATTAAGTACACATTTCATATAATATGAACTTTAAATGTGTCTCATGTTTAAACTATGTATAACAATGGTACCAATATATATAATTCTACCAAAACTATGAATCTAAATTATAATTATGTGTTTTAGACAATTTGAAAATTATGTAAGTGTAGATATTATTATTAAAAATAACCTCCCCCCCCCCACTATATATGGATAAATATGAAAATTAAAATAATTACCAATGTAGAGGACATGATTTCAAAACATTTCCCCACTAAATTTGTGTGATGTCAATACTGAATCAGTATGGAGAACATTCTTACAAAGAATTCCCCCACTATATATGAAACTATGAATGTGTGGAATCCATGCCTATATGACATGAACACATTAAAAATAAAATTATTAATGTGTGGAATAAATGCCTATATGACATGACCCCACTGAATCTAAAAACTAATATAATTACCAAATACTAAATGAGTGTGGAGAACGTACTTCTAAAGCATGCCCCCACTAAATCTATAAACTATGACAAATGTGAAGAGCATGCCTCTATTACATTACCCCATTTATGTGAGGTAATAATATAAACTATTATTTACCTCACCTCAAAAGGATAAGACAATTATATAATCCATGAATGGAACCATGTAGCATATAGAAGGAACATGTCTAGGTAGATATAACAGTAAATACTATTGAAAAATGTGATCACATAAAGGCCTAAGATTAATGATAAGTATAATTTAAATTTATATATATTATTAATATAATATAAATAATAAAATCAACCACACATATAAGAACACTCAAAATCAATTCAAAAGGTAATGGTCGAAAAAGACTATAAACAAAAGGCATGTTCAAATGATGCACAATCAAAGGAACATGACGTATTCTAATGTCCACAAGAGTAAGGATGACATATTTAAATTTACATAAAAAAAAGTAATGACATATTCAAAATTTAAATAAAACACACATAGGCATGTGGGCCACAAATAAAGAAAAATATCCATTTTCTTGAATAATTAAGACAATATCAAGGTGAGACACTCAAGGAAGTGCATAAATTAAAGCATAAGAAACCAAAATAAAAGATATCATAGAAGTCCATGGATAAAATGTGTTAGATAAATTTTGAAGTTCATATCATATAATTTACCATATGAAATATATAATCATGGATTAAGGTGTGTGTAAGTATGTATAAGCTCAAACATGATAATGTAGACTGACCATAAAATGATATAACCTAAAAGTATCATGATTATAGAGGTGGATGTCCCCAATGTCTATAGCAAATGATTAGAGAAAAGGCCCAACATTCAAAATATGAATATATTATGTATTTGTGCATTCTTGTATCATACTCAAGTATAATTATGACACATGTGTATATATGATTAAATGACATGACATTAATTAAGATGGAATTAACACGGATACTAGGGAGTTAATAGAAAATGTTTTATGGTAAAAATGATTTTGGATATTTTCCAGTTTTGTGGTATTTTTAGAATTTTAAATGGAAATGCTATCATATTATCCCATCAAAAGTGTGGTCATAAATATATCCCCATTGTGAACTTGGTTTAATAACCTAGTGACATTGTCAAGGAGCATGATATGTGCAATATATGTTACTTTAGTGTTTGTGATGTTTTACCTATGTAAATTAAGATGTTGTGGTCTTGAATAAATATTATTAGTAATATTAGTAGGGGTTATTGGAACCCATTGTTGATTTATCTTTGTTTTCTTTAGAATAGTAGAAATAGGAACATGTGTAGGTGATCTATGTATTTGAACATGGTGTGTAGTAGATGACGATTTTTTAAAATATAATGTATGTCTCTAATGTAATGGTCTCTCAAGTACTATCCATCTATAAAGGTGGATTGAATATTTCTTACCCTTTTATGGTGGATTAAACTTAATAGGTTTTATAGTTATTTGCTTGGGTATAATTTTCTCTTTTTCAAGAGAATTCTTATATGAGATTCTAGAAACTATAATTACCTAATTGGCATGAATGCATTTAACACATTCATACACTGTATAAGTTATTAATTGAAGTGTATGGATCTAAGGTATCCCCAATAAGATATCAAGTATGCATGTGTAAGGTATAACCTAAAATTTAGTAACCACATGTGTGGAATACACTTGTAAAGGTAGGTTAATCTCACCAAGAACCTTTTGGAAGGTGCCATCGAATATTATAACTAACCTAGTAAAAGGAGGAAAATCATGATGAATATAACGCAAGTTCATAAATAATGTCTTGTTGAAGGCATTATATATTTTTCCATTATCATTCATAACACTATGTATAGGTTGTTTATCAAGTTATGCTCAAATGAATAAAGAATGAAGATTAGATTCATCATCCTTAATCTCACTTTGATTGAAAGAAATAGGTTTATAAACCATAGGAGGTGTATGCCATGTATAAGTACAAATAATACCATCTAATGGGTTCCAATAATTTTATGTAGGAGGATGTTCATTATATTCCATTTTCACTCCTGGTCCTTTCTTAGAATGGTCTTACAAAGATTAATTAAATATTTTTTATTTGTGGTGATCACTAGGTTGTTAACTTGATACCTTGGGAGGATCATCAAATGTAATATTTTGGTCATAAATAAAGTCTCGTATAATATGATTCAATGTAAAACATGTATTTTTGTAATGTTATGGTCACTAGTGATAATCACAATAATCATTCACATCATATCCTTTGGGTAGAGGCGTATTCATATCAGCCTCTATAGAATGAGGGAGAGATATAAAATGGCACTCTACTAGATATGAGAGTAATGAGGCTAGAAACTCAGGTAAACATGGAAATTATATCTTTGGTAAATTAGATTATATAAGATGATTAGGATTTCATGAAACTATATAAATTGTGGTGGTTGTTTCCTTTTAGGCTTAGGACATTTTACTTTATAACTTAGTTTGATTAAAAATTTGGTACTAGATGTAGATGTAGCTGATGTGTTCACTAAATAATTGAGATTATTCAATGAAATAAGATTCATTTCATCATTCCATTTAACATAACATATGTCATCAAAATATTTTACCTTATGGAAAATAATGGACTCATGTAAAGGATCAAGTAAAATTTTCTTGAATATGTCTTTCAACACATTATCTACCATGGGATTGGTCATTTTATCTAACAATGTATTGTACCTTAAGACATCTTCATTGTTAGGTTTGTTTTTTCCTTGTTTAATTTTGGTAATTTGAGCCTAAGAAACATTTTCAAAAATATTAATGGAAAAGTGTGCTAAAAATTGATCTATAATTGGTTTGAATGCATTTAAGGATTATAGAGGTAAATCACAAAACCACCTCAAATCATAGCCATTGAGGCTTCTTGGGAATAATTTGGTCAAATTTTTATCATTAGAGGAATATTAAAGTAAGGTAACATAAAATAATTGAATATGTTGTTTAGGACCACCCTTTTCATCATAAAATGTGAACTTAGGTGTAATAAAACTAGTTTTCAAAGGGTACAAAGATATCTCAAGTTCAAGAGGGTTATATAACAAACCTTGGGAATAAATAGCATGAAGAGACTTTAAATAATTTTGTTCAATGTTTGTAACATTGTCCTAATTTTTTTTTAAAAACTAAAGGAGTTTTTGAATAATGGACCCATTTGGACTTAGATTATAAAGTTTATTAGGTACAAAAGGGGATATAATCATGGATTAAATAGGGATAGAAATTGGTATTTGAGTTGAAACATTTTTTAGCCCCATGATAGATGTAGTAATAGGGAATAAAGGTTTGAAGACATAATATATTCCTTCACTAGATATAGGTAGATTTATTATTATGTAATATGTTTTAGTACCTTCTAGGGACTAACTATCACTAAGTGAAGGATCCTTATTTTTATCATGTTTACTTATTTAATCTCTTATAACATACAAAAATGCATCAAATAAGCTCTTCTTATTATTGAGATGTGTAATCAATGCTTATTTATATTCCATTTGTAATCAATTTTTTGGATAAACATTATATATTGGTTCACAAACAAAAAATTTAAAATTTTCAACAAATTATAGTAATCAAGAAAAAATAGAAAACCGTAATTGACCCAAGGTTTTGATGTTCAAAGATCGGGTTCACCAAATGTTTACCCCTAAATTGGTTTTATAGATTATGTATAATCTATGGTTAAGGGGTAGATATAGGATAGATCAAAAGGATGATAACTTATCTCTAAAATAGGCCAATTGGGTGGGCTAAACTTGGATATAAATATATGTTGAATTCATTAAATTGAGATAGGTTGAAAATAACTAGTACAACTATGCTTGATATAGAAGAGATAAAAAAACAATATACTTAGCTTGTTATAATACTAATCTAGTTTTGTATATGGAATAAATACAAGTTATACTAGAAGATTATTACAAAATAGTCTTCAAATTCTTGATTGGATGGTTCTGGAGTTGTAGATAATAGCAATAGCTCTAGATGATTACATCGATGCTACTGTCTAAACTTGAAGCAAGTGTCCTATAAATAGTACTTATTGGAAAAAGATAAAACCAATTTGATGATTATAGGTTTAAATTCACATTAATTATAGTGAATTTAGATATAGATAATGGACTATCACTAATTATGGATGTGTAAAACCCTAGTTATTCATATTCATAGTGATCTTGGGTAAAAATTGGTTAGTGGCCACATAGTGTCAAGATGACCCAAAAACACCTATGTCAGTGAATATTACCCACATAGACAATATGAGGAAGAGGCCTTCAGAATAATTTAGTTCTCCCCTATGTTTTTTTTTTTTTTTTTGTGTTTTAATCATGTAATATGTGCAAAGTAAGTATAACTATGACAGAGCTTGTAACTTGGAAAATATAGCTCTTGGGTTGCTCCTCCAGTAATACAGACATGTGTATGTGATGTCCTTATTATTGATATATAAATATGATAAAATAATTAATATTTTATCACTTTATTTCTTGATTTAATGTATTTTGTAAGTTTCCTAGTGAGTAAGTAAAACTTTTCTAGGTGAGGATAAATGAGGGTTGATATTGTATTTATATAGATCCCTATGGAGAAGTACATCACATTAAATAACATAAGCCAACCATTAGGGTTTGTTTAATTTAAAAATTATATGAATTTATGGTACTGTAAATTTATGTTATAATATGTCACTAGCATTGATGCATGTGTCTCTCTTGGGCGTTAGTGTCTAGAGAAGAAGAAAACATGTACATGACCAGAACTTGCAAGGGCATAAAATAAGCATGTTTTAAACATTCTATGAAATATAAAAGGTATTTTTCATCAACAAAAGACTATTAAAACCATTATAAATGGAAATGGTAATAATATAAAGTAGACTCAATAATTTATAAATTAGGAAAGGTCTAGAACTAAGAGGAAAACCCAAGGTTTGATTTTGCCAAGTATACAAGAATGAGGTGTTATATAATCCATAAAATAGCATATATAGATTAAATACAAATGCCTCACCTTGTTTATTTTGGCTCCACATCATGATCCCTTCCATCATGGTTAGATTTAAGGTTAATTTATTTAATTTCCCACTATCCTATAACCTTTTACTTAGACAACCTTGGACACATCACATGAAAGCCATAACCTCTTCTACATTAGAGGGCATAAAATTTACCCATAACAATGATATATATAAGATTCAAGGAGAAATTAATCCTTGAAATTTACAAAAATTCCAATAATGTTTTTTTTTTTAAATACCTACCCTTGAACCTTCTCATAGCATTCCCTTTCATCAATATTAATGATTGAACTATCCTGTCAATTACAATTGAGGTTGTAATGGACACCCTAAACTTATGGGTAGCATTCCTCCTATCTTATTATATTTTTATGATAATAATCCTAATGATATTAGTATCAAAATAAACACATTATATCTCCATTCTATAATTATCATTAACTACACCTTGTTTCTAACCTTGTTCTTGCTGAAAGTTAACTAATGAAATTCCCACTTCAATAGTCATGGCTAAATAATTAATCCATTATTATTACTCAAATGATAGAGTAATTTATGCCTTAAATATAAATATAAATACACCTAATTATGATGATTTATATTCTGTAGATGACTCATTCTTTTCTAGGTATGATCAATCCAAGGATGCATACTTTCTTCTTTATAGATCTTCTTTACAACTTATCATCAATATACTTTACATATACATAGTATTCATTCAATACATGTAGTTATTTATCCTTATACTACACTTGAAATTAATTATTATATATATATATATAATTATTATTATTATATCTCCATTCTATAATTATCATTAACTACACCTTGTTTCTAACCTTGTTCTTGCTGAAAGTTAACTAATGAAATTCCCACTTCAATAGTCATGTATAAATAATTAATTCATTATTATTCTTCAAATGATAGATTAATTGATGCCTTCCATATAAATATCCATACACCTAATTATGATGATTTCTATTCTGTAAATGACTCATTCTTTTCTAGATATGATCAATCCAAGGATGCATACTTTCTTCTTTATAGATATTCTTCACAGCTTATCATCAATCTACTTTACATATACATAGTATTCATTTAATATATTTAGTTATTTATCCTTCTAATACACTTGACATTAATTATTATTATATTTATTTTCATGGTCTTAGATGGATTATGTACCATCTTATTCTAATTCTACTCTAATCACTTTTTAGCCTCTTTGGAGTGTGTTACTTGATCATGCCATGATAGGGACATACCGATTCACGAATTTTTTTTATCATTATAGTAGCCTTCCCTATAAAACATCAACCACATTACTTGGACCCATGCCAAGAATATATCTTATAACTATAGATCCTACTTATGATCCTACTAATACATGCATGGATCAAGATGATATAATTGATTAGGTATTACCCATGGTGAATCTTTAATCCCACCTAGATGATGGAGAAATGAGACATTTTGTTAGTTTCATAAAATAGTTAGTCACTAGGCCAAGGATTGTAGATCACATTAGAGATTATTATCATAATAATAGTCACATAAATTTTTTCTAGATACATATATTCAACCTTCATAGTCATCTTCTCCTAGTTGCAAGTGTTTTTTTTTCATGACATGACTACACATACTTGGATAAACTACCAACTTCTTCAAAACCATATTGATGTGTTTTATCCTGAAGCAACACAACTTTATAATGTAATAACCTACCACCTCATAAGATCTATATAGAGTATATCCAAAAAAATATGTAGGTTTATTCCCTTTGAAATCAATGCACTACACATCATAAAAATAGATGTAGATCACTCGATAAACATCTCTATGATTTTATGAGGCCTACACCTTCACCTTATAATTAACATTATCAGGTTCATTCTCAGATAAAAGATTGGACTTATCATCAACCTATGCACATTCAACCACACACCAATGTAGGTTCTTCAAATTTATTATTCCTTATAATAGGTGTCATCCCCTCCTTATTCTTATCATGCTCTTACTTTATCCATAGAGATTGTGCATCAAAAATTCCTCACATGAATCTCTATGAAGATAGTTGAGACTATAATTAGAGGTAAATTTTAGTTACATCATGACTTATATTATGTTATTGATGATGTATCTGAAGACATATATCAATATTTTTGAGCACGTATTTGTGTCATATCATATTATTGTTCACATTTTATTATGATTGGATTTGATATTTACATTTCATTATAAGCATTCTTATGCTTTAATGTTTATATATCATGTTTAAATTCTCGTTATCTTCCAACAGTTTACTTTCCCATATTTACTTTAAATTTATGACATCATGTACACCATTATTTTTTTAATTTCATAAATATTGTTGTCCTTGGTTTGAACATTATAAATTTGGAAACACCATTGGGTCATATTTATCATGCTTTGATTTTATCTCCTTATACACCATTTTTGTTCCCCCTCTTTTCAAATTATCAATACTTTCATCTAAAAACATGCACATAGTTTTTTGAAAAATAAATCACAAACATTCTATATAGTTATGGAAATATTTTTTTCTTCATGATCAATAATTTCATTATTACTTGTGCTAGGTATTTTTAAGTATATTATAACTTCCTATTGACTTGGATATAATATCATATCCCATACCACTCTCATGATACTAATTTACACCTTAGAGATCAACTAAAAATATACTCATTATGGTACCATTTATTACATGGATAGATATTATATCATTCTCATATTCTATTTATTTCACTTAAATTGACACACATATAAGTCAATTTTGAGATTGCATATGTAGACACCCTATTTTGGCCAGAATTGGCTTCCAACTAGATTTCAAAATGATTATTACCAAAAAAATACAAATTAAGCTTAGAAATCACTAAATGCATCAAATTCATAGGTACATCAGACATTAGTGCTTATAATCATATTGATTCATCCCTATTAGGGGTATTAACCTATACTCAATAGTAACCTCTCACAAATTCATCTCCAGTCAAATTATAACCTAGTAATGTGACAGTTTGGCCTTTAGGCCCATTAAATGGGGCACTTAAACAATTCTTAAAATGTAAAAATACTAAGTACAATGAATTAATTAATTAAATAAAACTAAATTCTTAAGTTAAATTTCCATGTCCAACTAGGAAGAACAATTTTTGGAAAAGGGAAAATTCAATAAAAATGAGTCCATCATCCCCAAAGTTAAGGGATTAGAAATATCTCCCTAAATGCCTTAAATTTTAGAATGGAGAGCCATGCCTAATAAATATGATCTCTATCTCAAATATTAAATTCATGTCCCCTCCTTAACTTAAGTAATGGTTAGGTCAAACTCAATCATAGTTAACTCTAATCTAAGTACACTTTGGTTAGAGATAGTTTTAGAAGTTATAAATACAAGGCCTCACTTGTTGATACATAATATTCTTATATTTAAATAATATTACTCTATTTAATGTTATTATTTAGGAATTCCTCAAATAATATTGATTAGTGTAATGTTATTATGTAGTATTTCCCTCAAAGCTCACTTGAACTAAAGTTACTGTGTCTATTTGCTAAACCAATCCAAGCCAAAGCTAAGCGAACATCATCAAGGTGACAAGAAGGGGTGGTGCAAAGAGATATATTGAAAAATATTTCTTGTTCACATAAAATATCACATGAATCTCATTTCCAACACATAAAACATGCTCTCATGGAAGGTAAAATTCTATCTTTTGCTTTCACTTGTTAGTTACTTGTGTAGTTCATTAGCTCCTTGAGTGTCTAGGCTAGAGGTGTAAGATTTTTAGTTTGTTTTGTTTAATTTTATCTCATAATAAAATAATAATAATCTCACCTATATGTATTCCTTTATCACATAATGTCACTTTTGGTTGGGCAAGGAACCCACTACTACTCTTAATTATTTCTTGTTATTATTTATTTCTATAAAATTAAAAAAATGGTTGATAGAGAGCTCATAATTTTTTTTACTTATTATTTTAATATATAATTTTTAATATATTTAATTATTTAACATATTTAAAACCATCCAATTTTTTTAAAAAAAATGATGAATATTTTAGAAGTTACGATTACAACACTGACTGTTTGTTTTGTTTTGTTTTTTATGTTTGGTTTTATTTTTAACTTTAATATTACAGTCATCATATCTTTTGATAAATTATTTTTTTTAATTTTATATGTATGTTAAGTTAATTACTATAAACATCCTCTCCAAATTTAATTAAAAATATATATATCTTAGGATTTATAGGCAAATTATTGACTGTTATTTTTTGTTGCTTTCATTTTTTTCAATTGCTAACAAATGGATGATATGGAACTCATAACATTTTTTTAATTCACATTTTTAATATAAATTTTTAAATATATGTTATAATTTAACCCATAAACATATTGAAAAACTTTTGAGAATAAATAATAAATTTTTTATAAGTTATGGTCAAAACACTAACTGCTTGTTTTTATTTTTTAATGTTAAATTTTGTTTTTAACTTTGATTTTACAGGTTATCTTTTCATTCTTGAGCCAATAAAAATTCTATTTGAATGATTTTAAAGTAAAAATAAACTAATTTCACATTTATTTTTCTGATCTAAAACATTTCAAACAAATTTCAATTTTTTACAAAGGCTAAAATTCATTCACACTTACGTTTTGGTTCATAAAAATCATCTAAGAATTTTTCTTTTATTTTTCAAAATTTACAAATACCAAAAACAAAGCCAATGAGATAGATTTAAATTCACACTTCAATTAGTGTTTTAAAATGAACACAAATCATAGATTAAGTTCTCTTAAGGTTTTTATTATTATTATTATTATTATTATTATTATTATTATTATTATTATTATTATTATTATTATTATTATTATTATTATTATTATTTATTATTATTATTTGTTGTTTGTTTTGTTTTTTACAAACTAGACCTTGTGCACATGTTCTCCCCCATCCCCTTTAGGGAACTCGAGTGATAAAAATCGCTTTGTTAATTTACTTGTTTCTTAGTATAAATCCTATAAGGAACATCATCTATGATCTCACTAAGTTCTAATAACTTGGGTGATTTTTAAAAATTACATTTAAAGTCCTTCTAGTTTCATTTATTTATTTTATTGTATTTGGCTTATGGGAGAGAATTCATCACCACCCCATAAGTTATTTATGGAAGTGTTGAATTTTGAATTTATATCCTAAAATAAAATAAACACCACTCCATGGTGGGGTATACAAACTAATCTGGTGAATCATTGGGATGTTAGTTTGAGTAGTTAAACTAATTCCATTAATGACTACTACCCTCAAAACAATATCCTAATATGGACATCGCACTACACTGAGAAACTAACAAATGTAGTGGTTGTAAAAGGGATAAGACATTTTTACAACAATACAATTATCTTGGATCCAAATTATGTGTTCTATTGTAGTGTTAACTACACATATGGGACCATCTAAAATTGATCAATACTTGTATTTTTTAAATAACCCTCACTTGTCATGGAAATATTGTCAATGTAGGGTGAGTATCCTTAATTTACATGTCACCATACAAACTCTTGAGAGAATAGGTGGCCTAAAAAAACTTTAATTTTCATGTGCATCTAAATTTATTAGATTAACAAATTATTTCATCTCAAGGAGTATATAGATGAAATTTGACAATACGAAACAACCTTGTCAGTTTTTAGGGATAAGATGATATATTTAGGTGTTTTTGTGTCCTTTTATTTTAATTTCATTATTTTTAAGTCTAAAACCATTTTGTTTAAAAAAAAATCATTAAAAAAATTCATGTTTGTACACCAATTTTAAGCCTAAAGAGATGTTACTCTATCTATTTGATACCACACTTTGCCTTACACATTTTCAATTCTTCTTTTTTTTTTTGTGTCACTTGTTTGAAAATGTAATCATTACACTACCCATTTCTTCTGAGGTTTTTACCTTATCATTTTTAAATAAAAACATTGTCTTACATTTTCATCCAAATATCATGTTACACTAGTCATATTATTTCAAAACCTTTGCCTTGTGTCAAATCAAGTTTGAAACCATATGTGCCTTTTTGGTCTATGATTGATATCATTATGCCTTCCATTTTTGAATAGTTTTTCATCCATTTAAGAAATCATGTCTTTTAAAAATAAATTTGAAATTTTTATTGTGAAGTTTAGATTCAAACAGTGATTGGTTTATGTCTTTACATTACTAAATTTTGGCTTGGGTGTTTACCTCTTGTTTTTGGATTGTGCAACTTGGAATAATTATTGGATTGCTTTGAAGATATTTTTTCCCTATACATTTGGAAGTGGTCTCTTTTCATGTGAATCATGTCTCTTTGTATAATATAACTAAGGTTGAAATTCTCTCTCTAAGTAAAACGTTGATCACAAATAGTTTACATTTGAGTCTTGCTCATCACTTGGGCTTGAATATTTTACTCCTAGTTATTATTTTTTATTACTTGGTGTCGATATAAATTTAAGACAAATGGATAAAAATATAATATTTAATTACCAAAAATACCAAAATACCTAAGTAAGATCTGGATCCATTATAACTAAATGCAATAGATGAATTCATAATTCAAATAAACATTATAATCCTAAAGCTAAATGCTTTAAATCATGATTAAATGGAATATGAAAATAAGAGGATTGGATTAATTACCTTAGACTCAAACTTTAGACATGGTGATTGCTTGATCAAGGATGTTAGATGGATGCTTATAATTGAAGGATAAAACTGACATGAAGACTTATTTTATATTTCTAATTTGCCTTTCATGGAGGAATGGGGTTGTTTAAATATAAGGATGGAAAAATAAATGGTTAAAAATTAAGGTTGGACTATGGAGGCTTAGGGTGGAGAATTAAAAGGAATTTAAAATTTCTTGGAAGCCTTTAGATTTAGAGACTTCTAAAGAGGAAGGTTGAGAATAAAGAGGATTTTAGAATTGAAGAATTATAGAATAATATTAGGGGTTAATTAGGATAAGGTACGGGATTAGGTAGGGATTAGGTAGGTGATTAGGGACTAGGGGTGTAGGAGAGCCTAGGGGTAGGCTAGTAGGTGGGCCATGGGAATTTAAAATTACCACATAATAGATAAGAGGGGTTAGATTAAGATAATAGGGATTTAAGATAAATTAATTAATTATTGGGTATGAATAAGGTTATTATATGAATAAATATTTAGGGGGGCATTAGATAAATGACTAAAAAGAGGGGATATTAACATATAATTAGAAGGGATAAATTTGATAAGCATAATTAGTGTCAACTAAAATTGATATTAGTGATGTTAAATTAAGTGGGAGGATTTAGGTTCATACATTCTATCCCTCTTTGAAAGGGTATTATGAGTGAACAAGATGTGAGGAGTAATAGTATTTCAAGGAAGAACCATAGTAGTGTTAGAAGCTATCAAAAATAAGTTAGAAGGACATGATTCCAAAAAGAATGAGATGGATGGCCACTTGAAAGAAGAAATGAGGGGTGGGATGAAATGTATAGACAAGGGGATGGGATTTAAAATTTGAGATAGAATATGAGTTAAAATTTGAGAAATTAGCTATAGATTGATGATGCCCCTAACAATGAGCATAAGGAATAGAGATGACTAAGTCATGGTTGTCAACACATCCCAAGGGGGAATTGATCTTAACATCATGATGATGAGATTAAAAAGGCCACAATTTTTAGATGTATCTTGAGAAAAGATTAATTAAAGTAGAGATACATGCCCAAATAGACAAGTATTAGATAATATTAATGAGGGGTGTAGTTCAGAGATAAAATAAAGTGACATGATGAATGAGACAAATGAGATGAAATGATATGATTGAATGACCAAAAGACAAAGAATAAGAAATAGATCATAAGTCAAATAAATGAGACACAATGTGATTAATAACAATGATTTCCCTATCAAGAACACATGCAAGGGAGAAATAGAGGATAAATTGGATAATCAGTGATGATGGGTGAAAATATGGGTGTTGTGATTTGTCAGGCCCAATCAATAAGTGAGGGTGATTGACAAAAATGATTAGGAAGATGATTATGGGGATGATGATTAATTAATTATTGATATTATATCTCAAATATTTGATTGATTTAGGGTGTGAGGATAATGAAAGATAAGATAAATGTGATGATGAATGATAGGGAAAGAGGAGATAGTGGTTGAGTTATCCTTGGGCATTGAAAAATGGCTAAGTGTTGCCTACATAGTCTGAAAAGACCATCAAGATGATGTAGTTATGAATAGAGGATCAATAAAAATTATGGAGTATAAGATGATGATGATCACTATGATTAGTGATAAGAGAATGATGAGGATAAAATATTGGATGTTAGTTGAATGGATCATGAGGATTAGATTAGGGATGAGAATAATTATAATGAGATGATTATATTAAATTATCAAGCCATTACAGCTATCATAAAGCCAATCATATTATAATTAATCTAATAAATATAGTACTTGTAAGTATGCCCCATAATATAAGTATGACCAAGAGAATGTTGTGTCAAAGTGTAGAAAAGGGGGGAAATAGTGAGCTCTACATCATCAAGTGCACCTAAACACATTATTATAGATTTAGTGACCTCATACAACCTCATTTATTTACCAATATAAAAAAATAGAGATGATTCAAATAAAACTTAAGACAATATATATATATATATATATATATATATATATATATATACATATATATATATATATATATATACATATATATATATATACATATATATATATATACATATATACATATATATATATACATATATATATATATACATATACATGATGTAAATAATATAGATCATACAAGTAGCACATAATAAGCATCTACATGCAATGTCATTATGTCTTGTCTAATGATGGGATGAGTGATTGAGTTGGACTAGGATGATCATGATGTGATTTTGGATGTAGGTAGAAATAGATTTTTGATATAATAATGATGAGGAGGAGGATTGAATAGGGATTTAGATAAGGATATATTTTGGACTTGGATTAGGATAAGAAGTTAGACAAAGTGATGAGGTGTGATGATTTTCTAAATTTGGTCTAGAAATAAAATCAAAAAGTGGTCAAAGGAGGTGATTTTGAAAAGGTGGTGAAGATTAAGGTGACCAAGGATTACCACAATACAAAACCCTATAATATTATAATCTAATAATAAGACTAGAGGATGATGTGATAAAATAACTTCCATAGTAGCAAAATAGTAATTGGATGGGTGTTAGGTATGAAGAGGCAATAATAGAGAAGTGATGGGTTTTAGAATAAATTATTTGATAAGGATGTGTATGTAGATAATACATAGTCAAAAATTATGATGAGTAATATATGGAGGGATGGGTGACCACTAGTATTTGGTTTCAAGACAAAATATAGTATCTAAGGATGATGCATGGGAAAATAGGAGATGAATATTAGGAGTTCATTTGGGATGGTGATATATAAATGGGATATATGGGATGGATATTATATGTGTTTTAGGATGTTAAGGTGAATATTATGATGTGATGGAGATGGATGAGATGAGGGGTTTAGGCATAATACAAAACATCATGGATGATTTTTGACTTATTCAAATCTTATGATTTTTAGGTTTTTTGGGAATATTTCAAAATTTAGGGATTTTTTGAATATATATGTATAATATATAAATGGGGTTAATATAAAAGGGAACACCAAGCCTAAAAACCAAGATGAATATGGATGAAATGATGAATATTATGAAAAAAGTATGAGGGTGATGTAAAAAAGGGGATGAGGACCAAGGAAGAAGGAACTAGAGATTGCCAATTGCCACATCATGAAGGAACCATATGTTTATTTTCCTAAGTGTCCATTGGAGTATATGCCAAGATAATTCCAAAAAAAATCATAAGACATCTTCCTCATCCTTACAAAGGTCAAAACTAAAAGATAAGATATATGATATGATGGCAGAAAATGGGTAGGAAGAATGGACGAAAGGATGACCTAAATGGGTGATTGATAAGAGATGGATGGATTTTACCCCTAAGTGTTAAGGTAAAATTTATATAACATATTATATTACCATGATTCCATAAATTGGTTTTCATCATGGTACTTACCCAAGGTGCCAGAAGACTAGTTTTCACAATTGGACAAATGATTATTTATTTTTTTATTTTTTTAAATTTTTTGACTTAATTTTTATTTTTTTGACATTATTTTAGGCATCTCAATTTATTGGATAAGGAAGAGATGAAATAATTTCATACTTTATAAATATTCAATTGACACAAGTTCTAGAGAATTATGATGTTAGGATCATGTCACTACTTCTAGATGTATTAAAGTATTAGTGGCATTTATTGAATCTTGATTTACCATCCTTTATATGTTTTAACTAGGTGTCTTTCTAACCCCTATGAGGGGAAATTTTGCCTAAGGATTGTATATATAGAATGGATGGGAGGATGTGATTATTATAATGATAGGATATATGATTTGAATGAGGAATATGATTAAGATGGACAATATGATGGAATGGGGAGTAGAAATGGGGTTTGAAAGTTACATACATCATTGGATATGGTAGATGGGATTCATTAGATTGGTGATATGAGATTAAGGGATCCAAAACCTTTTGATTTGTTGATTCATTGATCCAAATATTAAGAGGATAGTTAGTCATACAATTATTAATTTTGACATTATTTTGATTTGTTGATTGGGTTTGACTTTGATTGCCCCTTAGTGCTATATTTTGGGTTTCACTAGAGGAAATTGATTTTTGAATTGATAAATGCTGATTATTTTGACTTTAACATTCCCCTAGTTCTTGATTTTGGGCTTCACTAGGATAAGACCTTCTTTTATTAGGATGATGATTTGATTTTTTTCAACTTTGAATTACAATATCAAAGATGATTTGATCATGATTTATGAATTTTAGAATATGGTCTTAGAACTTTGTATTTGTGACACATGATGTTGAATGTAGAGGGAAATCTAATGATGCATGTTCCTATTCATTCCCTTCATTGAGTGGGATATAGGGATTATGGAGGTGAGGTGGATGATTAATCTTGTGTGATGGATTAAGGGATAAAGGGTAGCATAGTCCTCTTAAAGGTCACTAGGAGCCCCAGCTTCAATGTTAGAAGAAGTGTCCTCAAGAATCCCAAAAGGATCACACAAACTTGTCAAAACACATGTATCTAAGGTAAGATCATATCTTTGCTAAAAATATTTGATAGGTAGAGCTTATAA
This sequence comes from Torreya grandis, assembly GCA_037957365.1. Lineage (NCBI taxonomy): Eukaryota > Viridiplantae > Streptophyta > Pinopsida > Cupressales > Taxaceae > Torreya > Torreya grandis. Next base: position 581,990 of record JARHVA010004617.1, on the reverse strand, counting down.
AAAATTAGTTATGATTTCATCATATTGATTGGTATCACAATATGTGCCTAGGGATTGATTATCATCCAGATTATTGGTATATATAAAAGAGTAAGCACTATCATTTACTATAATATCTATGAGGGATGATGTGTCTAATGAGGAATTTGATTTAGATACTAGTGTTGAATATGATCCTGATGTAGATAAAACTTTTATCATCTTTGATGTTTACTTTGGTGTACATGACATTATGATGATAGTAGAAGAGTGATTGTCTACAAGTGACATTTCAATGTAGGGTTTGTGATTTGATAGGTGAGGGGGATATGATAAAGGAATAATGGATTGGGAAAAGGTAGGCCCATGGAATTTCTCATGATGTATGGAAAATAGACTCATTTTTAATGGATGATTTATTGAGGATGGGTGGATTATAGAAGATGGATGTAGTGTCTTGACCTTGTCTTGGAAGGGGATGGGATATTGTGATTAGGAATGGAATATTGGCATTCCTCTTTTTTTTCACCTAGGGCATATAGTTTCATATGGTTCATCCATAATTTTTATGTCACCATAGTTAATGAGGTCTTGAACATAGTCTTGGAAATCACAACATTGATTAATGGTATGCCCCTAGGTTTGGTGATATGCACAATATTGATTATTTTTATAATCAGATGGATTAGGCTTGGTGGGATAAAGATGTCATATGGGTGGATAGACCATCATGTTAGTAGTGACTAGTTTTTGTAAAAGGGCTTTCATGGATATACGAAGAAAAGTATAATGACCTTATTCACTTTATGACTTATATATGGAAGAATTGGATGCTAGATAATATGGTTGTTGATGTGATTGGGTGGATGGATTGGTTATAGACAAGGTGGATAGGATAGATTTCCCTTTGGTAGCATAAGAAGGGGTAGATGATTGGTTATTACTACTAGATAGAGGAGTTGACTATAGATGTGTATAGAATATGTGTAAGGTAAGTTGAATGGGGTTAAGGCCTTTGTAAATTGGACATCCAAATTATGGACCCTCAAGAAAATTGCCAATGGATTTTCATCAAGATACTTATTAAATAAGCAAATTTGTGAACTAGGAAGGCCATGACTAGGATAAAGATAAGTGGATGGTGGAGTAGAATGGAATGGGAATAAGGATTTATGAGGGACATGCTTAGGATTTGACTTTAGGATTATGACATCATAATCATTGGGAAGGTGGGCACCCATCTTCAATATTCATAATTGGAATTCATCTTTATTATCTGAAATGTATTTATTGAGTAAAGCAACCATATTACTTACTGATTACATCAACTTTGATGAACTAGGGGATTATGGATGGTAAAGGATATAGGATGTTGGTTTGGAATGAATGGGAGAAAGGTTAATAGGTAGGAGAGAAACCCATTTTAGATCTTGGAAAAGGACTTCATCCTTATTGGCCAAGATGTATTGGTCTATGAGAACTAAGTTTAAAGACATGGGGATTGATGATAAAATATGGATGATGAATGGGATCGATGTGGAGGTGGCTTAAGGATTTAATATGGTTTTTTGAATAAAGTGCTTCTAAATGCTTGAGCTAGTATGATAGGTGATGATGAGGATAAGATGGAGATGATGTAAGACTAGGATTAGATTTCAGATAAATAATACAATAAGTGTTATTGATCTATCAACAATGCCTAGTTTTCAAATTATCAAAAGGATTAGGGATGTGATGGGTGTTTAAATTCAAATTATCAAGATGATGGTTGGATGGGTGCTAGTTATTAAAGAGTAATATGATTGGATTAGAGGTGACTAGATTGATGATAGATTGGGTGATATATTGAAAATAACAAAGTGGTAAGAAGCTAGTAGGATATCGACTAGTTATGAGATCTAACCAAATGATGATAATAGATTAGGATGATAGTATTATATCAATGTGTAAAAATAAGACTAGCTCAATCCTTGGACTAATTTATTCAAGATAGGATGGGACAGGATTATGTGATGAATGTGATAAGGATAAAAAGGACAAGTATATGTAGGTGATGATGATAAGGAGTAATGAGATGGGGATGGTTTGGACACATATGTGACCTAAAGAGCCAAATAGGTAAGATACAACAAGGTTAGACTAGATGGGGGACGAGATGACTAGGCAAAGGCAACATCAAGACAAATGATGGATTATGAGTAGAGTGGACTAAGGATGAGATGTCAATAAAAAGTGGTGATTAAGATATGTAATTGGTGGGATATGATTAATGATGAGTGAATATAATTAGAATAGGAGGGGATGAAGACAAAGGGAGATAGGATAGAACAAAGATAAGGGTATAAAAAGAAAACATGTATAAGAGGATGATGAGATGAGGATGTACAATATGATAAAATGATGAAATAAGGATGTAAAAGATGATATGTGCAAAATAGCTAGATATTCATGTATAGGTTTAAGTAAAGGCTAACTTGGATAAAAAATAACACTATTTTAGAATGACACACATCCAAGTAAGAAAACCATAAACCTATGATTAGTAAACTCAAGGGTGTGTAACCTAATGCTCTCACTATCTAATGGCTTTGTGGGTGAGGCTATAGGTTGGTGATTGATTATGAAATCAATGTAACCCTCTCAACCCCATTTACACTTAATATATTCTTAGGGGTTTATCCTACCCCTTGTAGTGAAATGCCTATTATGGCTAAAGGGTCTTATGTTAGGTTTATACAAAAGGTTTTTAGGTGCATCCTTGATATATGTAAATGTACTTTATCACTCAAGTCCATATATGATGGTGTATAACCACCCTATGTATTAGATCTCAATTACCCCTCACTCCATGGAAACCTTTATGGGAAATTTCACTTAGGTGCCTAATGATAACTCTCTTGATATATAGACTCTACCAAAACACATAGTTTGGTTCAGTGCATAGTGGTGAAATATATGTCACCAACCCTTAAAAAATAAAACTAGGGAGGGTTTATAGGTAGTTTTTTATCCTCCATGAATCATCATAAATATGCAAAGAGGACAAAATACACCACCATAGCCCTCGAGTGACAAACATGTAGACTAAAAGTTTAATTAAATGACTAATATAAAGTGTGAGATATATACAAGATGCAAGAATATACAATAATATATAAGATAATATGATAAAAATGATGAAGAATCTAAGATAATATAATTTTCAATATGCCAAAATGGGTCTTCGATGGGTAGATTGCAAGAAAATGATTAGTAATTTCAAGTGACACTTTAAAAGGGGAAACCTACAAGATAAGTGATTCATATTTTGATTGATAATCTTGAGGGGAAACCTTAAAGACACAATGTTAAACCAAAATAATTACCTATAAAATGTGTTAGATAGAACAAAATAACCTCAAGATTAACTTTGATAAGGAATAAAGTGTTAGTCTAACAAGCCTTTATAAAACACCTTTAAAAATTATTATTTAGATCTATAATTTATTTGGGTGAGTGGGCCATGATGCGGAGGTCTAGGGATGGTATCCCTCAATAGGGTCAAGGTGCATCTCCCCTTAAAGAGTCAAGGGGCATATCCCCTTGTAGGGTTTAAGGGTAGTACCCTGAGTGTGATCCCTATCATGATATAGGATAGGGTCAAGGGGTATATCTCCCAATGCCAAAGGTAATTTGGGCCTTATGGGAGACCCAAAATGACTCAAAATTCATCAAAAATGACTCTAAAAACTGAATTCAAAAGGGAAAATTTTGAAGGTAAACTAAGTGTAAAATTCCAACTTCAAACAAAAATATTGTAACTACCATTGAAATATCAAAATGTATAATTTAAATTTTTATTATAGCTAGTTAACCATGATAGTTAGTCCATAAAACTATGAGTGTTTTAGTAAAATTGTGACTATCATTACAAGAATGCAACTTTAAGATTAGTGGTTTTGAAGTAAAGTATACAAAATTAAAATTTTAGGTTTCTGACCAAACAAATATATCTATTAGATTGCTTAGATGATTATTGATAGGATATCTAAAAGTCTAGTTATAGATGATCATGACAAATTAAAAGTTTAACTAATCAAAAAAGATGTCAAGGTAAGATTTTTATCAAAATAAAAAATCTATAGAACAAAAAGTGATTTTCTTAGCTAGATTTATTTTGTATCTACCTTTATATATTTATAAATATTTAAGATCAAATAAAAATAATACTAAAATTTTCAAATCACAAAATTGTTATTGATGATGCAATATCATTATTACTAGGTCAATATCATGACTAGGGGGTTGGTAATTTTGTAAAAGGATATTAAAATGTTTAAGACTATGATGTGTTTGTCTTTTAGATGGTTTCCTTGTCTTCCCTATTGAACCTATCCATAAACACACAATAGGTTATGCAAATAAAACTCTTTATGAAAATTGGTTAACAAATATATTCCCAAATCACAAAAATAAAATATTCCAAGACTGAATAAAACCAAATAAGCTTTCAAGAGTGATTTGTATGACCATTATTTTCCTACAAGATAGAAAATGATAAAATTAAACTTATAATTTTGAGATCAACATATGATTATTACCATATTTAGGACAAATTAGAATATCGTGACTATAATTGAAATATCATGATTCTTAAGACAATATTGTAATTTATGAAGTTACGGTTTTGTTGATTGTCAAAAACCTATCACAGTCAAAACCATTATTCATTAAGGGTTAGACAAAATTGTAGATTAGAATGTGAAACTATGACTACCAGTGAAATATCATTATTCATGAATTTAAGGTATTATAGATGAGTAAAATATTGCCAGAAAGAGACTGTTAATGATTAGATAAAATTGTGACTAGGTATGCAAAATTGCTTTTAATTATGCAATATTGTGATTCACAAAGTTACTATATTGGAAAATAATAGTAACCTACAAAAAATTAAAATTGTTAGTGGTTAGGTTGAAAAATCATAACTCTTGGGGTAAAATTAGAACTCTTTGGAAAAAAACATGACTATAATATTAGGAATGCTAGAGTAATGCCACAAGCTTCACTTGTGCATGTAAAATTTCAAAAATGTGGCACTTTTGTTGTCCAATCAGACCTACAAACTACAAAAAACACCTCTAATAATCACAATGATCAAATTTGTAAGGATTTCCCACCATGGTAAACAAAATGTATATAGAAATGTGAGCTAAATGGATTAAACTATGTTATTTAATCACCCAAAATACCAAACTACCTAAGTAAGCTATAGAGCCATTAGAAATAAATGTAACATATAAATTCACATTTCAAATCAACATTATAATACTAAAGATAAATTCTCTAAATCATGATTAAATAGAATATGAAAATAAGAGGATTGGATTTATTACCTTAGACTCAAAATTTGGACATGGTAATTACTTGATAAAGGATGTTGGAATGATACTTGTGATTGAAAGATTAAATTGACATGCATACTTTTATTAGATTTCTAGTTGGCCTTATATGGAGGAATAGAGTTGTTTAAGTATAAGAAAGAGGAAGAAATCAATGATTGAAATTCAAATTTGGATTATGGATATCTAGGGTGGAAAATTAAAGGAATTTAAAGTTCCTTGGAAGCCTCTAGATTTAGAGGCTTCTAGAGAGGAAGGGTGAGAATAGAGAGCATTCTAGAATTGGATAATTCTAGAATTCTCTTAGGAGTTAATTAGGATTATGTAGGGTATTAGATATGTATTAGGTAGGTGATTAGGGAGTAGGGGTGCAAGAGACACTAGGAATAGGCTAATTGATGGGACATGGGAATTTAAAATTCCCAAATATTAGATAAGAGGGGTTAGATTAAGATAATGGTGATCTAGGAGAAATTAATTGATTGGTGAAGATGAATAAGGTTATTATATGAATAAGTATTGATGGGGACATTATATAAATGACTAGGAAGGGTAGATATTAACATGTAATTAGAGGGAATAGATTAGATAAGCAGAATTAGTGTTGACTAAAAGTGATATTAGTGATGTTAAATGAAACAAGTAGATTTAGGTGCATACACTTGGAATTGAATTTCCTAATTAGTTTTAGGCATATTACTAAGCTCCAATGTCTTTTACCAATGGTCAAATTTTGTGTTTGAATCTTCTTAGTTTGAGTCCAAGTGTTTCAAAATTTTAGATTAATTGCCTTCTAATCTTTGCCTTGACTTAGTTGTTTTAAAGTCTAGCTTTGTGTCATGTTTCCAAAGACCTAGAATTTGTCCTTTGATTTTTATACCTAGTTTGCTTTGAATCTAAATTTTTTCCCTTTTCCCAAAGACCTAGTTTTTACCTTTCATTTTTATACTTAGTGTGTTTTCAAATTCTAGTTTTGTGTCATGTTTCCAAATACCTATCATTTGCCTTTTAGACCTAGTTTGTTTTGCGTCTAGATTTATTCCTTGTTCCCAAAGACCTATCACCATTTTCTATTTTTAGACGTAGATTATATTTGTTTTAAACACTTAGTTGAGAATCAAGGTTCATAACTTACCATTTCCTTGATCATTTATGTGAGACATTAAATATTAGACTTTGAGGACATTTTAGACCAAGCCTATCATTGACAAAATTTTGGAGAACATTTCCATTCTCTAAAATGTTTAAACCATTTGTAACAATAGAATCAGTAACTGTTCCAAGTCTCATTGTAATAAAGACCTATTCCTATACCAATGTCACTTTCAAACCTAAATCTAAACCTAGACCATTTTCATAGACCAAGATCACCCTCTTTGGGCTAATTTCCAAACCTAGCAATGTTGATTCTCATATGCCAATATTACCCTTCTTTGTTTTAATTAAAGTACTATGTTTTTCCTTTTAATGATAATGGTAGTTGATCCCCTACCTATTCTAGTAATACTCATTTACTTTGTACTAGCAACCAAGATCTATAGTGCCCAAGGATTACCATTCCAGGCCCTTCTCCTCTTCTTTATATTAGCAACCAAACTCCACAACACCTAAGAATTACCATTCTAGGCCCCCATATTTTGTCTTACATCAACAACAAAGATTGAAATTATAATTCATTCACATTATATACCCTCTTCCTTTATTTACATCAACATCTAATATTTGTATCACCCTTTCATCACCATTCTAGGCCCTTCCAAATTTGGTAGCTCATTATCCCAAAAATATTGCACAATTATGACTAGACGGATCACAATTATCATTATAGACCCACAACAGTATTTTTTGAGCCCATTGTGGATGAGTATTTTTTAAAATACCTCATCATTGAACCATAATCCATACTTAAACTATTTCCAACCTTACCCCACTTTAAAAAATTTAATTCATTCATGAAGCCACAATAGAGCTAGTCATTACCTCTCAATAAGTTATCTTTTAAGAACTAAAAGTTTAAATCTAAGATTTTGTAGCCAATTATAAGCTAAGGCTAAGATAATAAACCAATCCATGATGTTTTAATTAAAATACCTATTTATAATGAGTTAACCTATGTTAAAACACCTTTTAACCATTTCCCTATTTCTATGGAGCCTCACTTTGATAAGCCAATCTTTATAGAGTTATTTGTTGGCCCTCTCCCTTTGGTTGAGGAGTTTCACTCTAACAAGATAGTCTTTGTTGAGTCACCCCTATTGATTATAACCTCCTTTGGGAAAATAATTATCTTAACCATTGCCTTATTTTTAAGGAGTGTCACTTTGATAAGCTAGTCTCTATGGAGTTGCCTATTGACCATTTCCCTTTTGTTGAGAAGCTTCATTTTGATAATCTAGTCTCTATGGAGTCCTTCTTAGCTGAGCCTATTTATGAAGATTCCATTAGTCAATCCTTGTCCATTACTCATTCAATACCAAGCATTCAACATAACATCTTTTTTGCAACACCAGATGAAGAATCAACATTAAAGTTAGGTTCTATTTTTGAACCAATATCAAATTTAGCATTAGAATTAGAATCAACATTAGTCTCAACATCATATTTAGACTCCCTTCTCTCAGACTTAGCTTTAGAATCAGAGTACATTCATGGTTATTAAAACATTGGTTACACATGCCTTGTAGATCAATTTGAATACATTTGTGATCCTTTCATGATTTTTGAGGATGATTACTTTAGCTTTGACACAAGTTATCCTTTTATATTTTACAAGTATTATGCTACCTCTTCCCATTCCATTACCATTTCACATGTCATTAACACCAAATAACATAGCCATTATTTTGACATTCCACATCTCACAACTATTTATTGGGACTAATATAATCACACCTTCTTGATATCATCTATGGTGACATATAAGTTGAAGAATAGTAGGGGGACCAAGACCACATTCATGCAGAAGAAGAACAATCTCCTAGTGAAACATTTTCAAAGGAGTTAGTGGGGAATCAAAGTCCAAACTCAACATCTTCTATTGAAACCTCATTTGAGGCACTATAAGACAATAAAATTTAAAATTGAACATTTCTTAGTGAAACCTTTTTATAGGAGATATAGGATAATCAAGACAACTTTGCTGGTGAAAACCTCTTCAAGGAACTAATAGCTAAGTATGATAGTTATTCACTACTTAATGAAGACATTATTAAAGATAACATCAATGTAAATTTTATTTTATAACATAATCATATGGAATCTAATCTTAGGCCTAAACAATATAAAAAGTATGGTGGTCTTATCGTGACCATATTCAAAAGTATTTAGCCCCACCACCACCAAAATTATGTCAAATCTAGAATCAAAAAAATTGTGTGTGCCTAAAAATCTCAATCTTAATTTATTTTCCAACCATTATACATCCCATTATTATCCATTTATTCATTCTAGATCTATATCACGTTCCCAAATCAGACCTTATTAGTGTAGGCCTTTTTCACACTAGGTTTTACCTACATGGTTATATTAGCTTGCTTAGGGATATAGAAGTTATTTGGGTTATCTGGGAATATTAGTCCCATATTCACTATAATTTGTGTTATCTTTCCATATCCATCCTATATATGCACCTCTCTCCCTTCATATTTCTAATGCAGTATATTATGTGGATTATTAGAGCATTTGTGTCTTGGTGTAATTATTTCTCTTTGATTTCATTATTACAATTGTGTGTGTTTGACTTGTATTGTATAGAAAAATATGTGTCTTAAATTGCATCTTGAATTAGTAAATTCATTTGGATCAGCATTCTTGAAGCTCATTTTGATATGGTATCAAAGCAGATCTAGATTTGAGGATTACCTAGTTTTTTCTATAAGTTTTCATTTCAAATATTGCGTTAATTTGATTTTAGTTTAGATATTTTCATTTTATCATTTGTATTTTATTATATTAACTATATAAGTATATTTATTTCAGATCTAAAGTTTTAAATCCATTATTAATTATGCTATTGAGATATTTAAGCCTCCAAGTGTATTGGTCTTTACATCAACATGTGAGTATATTGTATTCTTTCACCTGCTATGCAAGATTATTGTATTATCTACATATCTCATTCAACTACATAAACATTTTATTTTTCAAGTGGAATACTTTGTTAAAGGTATCTTTCCTTTTCTTCATATCTCCCATTTTCTAGTGGTGCATTGAAATTAGTGCTAGTTTTTTGCTAGATCTATGTAGCACCTTAAATTGAAATCTATTGTGAAGTTTTTCTTAGATATGGAATTTATATTTTATATTAATTCCTAGGATTAGCATCCCCTTTGTTATTGGTATTGATTTTAGATACCTAAATTATTTTCTATCGTAGGCGTTGCATTTCTATCAACTTGATGCCTCTTTCTAGGCATTTTTATATCTAAACTAAGGCATTGATGCTACATTGACATTGAAAATTAGTGAAAATTAGAATTAGATCTATATCAGAGGATATGACATTGACTATAACATAGGATCATGGTTATAGCATAGGCAAAGGTGTTGAGATCATTTCTTTAGATATAACATTTTGATGAATAATGCATTGGAATATTTATAGCTAGATATACATTAGACTATGTAAGGGGTGATAGGCATTAGAGGGAAAGTCTTTTCTACTTCATGAAGGATTGAAGTGTTGAATTATGTAATACATGTTTCACCTTGAAGCCTTGAAATTGAAAAAAAATGTATTTTGTCTTATTTATGCACTTTACCTTGATTTTGGTGTTCCTCAACATGGTACTTTTCTTCCTTGGTGGGCCCATGCTTATCCCTAATTTCATTTGGATATTATCCTTGTATTAAAAAATTTTAAATGACTTTATGTATTTTTTATAACATTATTCTAGTATGTTAAAAATCAAGTCATTTGAAAATATTTAAAAGAGAGTAACTTTTTAGTCTATTTAAACTTGTATCTTTGACTTATGAAGATGAAGTTGAGGCCCAGATTAGTAGAAGGCTAAATCCCCATCAAAATATCAAACCACTTTAATCTAGACTTCATGTTAGTTTTAATGAGTGGGTTTAAGGCATATTTTACCTTGCATAAGGATACACTTTTTAAGTCATAAGTGCAAGTTTTTAGTCAAAAGGCTTATTTATGAGAAATTGTATTATTAATATCTTGCAAATAGTAACTTGAAATTGAGTATCATCTATTAAAAAAGTGTTTATTTTTTATTTCCCACACATTGGGCCAATTTAACTTGTAAAAACCACTAATTTACAAAGTGCCAAATTTTTGGGGCGTTACCTGACATAGTTTATTTATTTATTGGAGGGGATGGGTTGTATTATGGTTGTGATTCTTGTATAAAATTATCTCATTTTTTACACATTTTATTTATACAAAAATAATAACAAACATATTAATCTTAATTTTTCAATGGATCTTATCATTGTTAACTCACTCACACCCTTCAACTACCAAGAATGGAAAAGTAAGATTACAATGGTTCTTAGAAGTAAAGGGTTGTTTCACATAACTATGGGGGTAGAAGTTAATCACATAGTTGAAGTAGATTAGATAAAATGGTTTAATAAATGTGATGAATATTTTGGGATATTATGCCTTTCAATGTCATCAAAACTCTTGTTTCACATAGAGTCAACCAAATCTCCTAAAAAAGTATGAGACAGCCTAGCTAGATTATTTGGGAAAATTGACATGATGAGGGGTCATGAGCTTGAGATTGAGATAATTAGTTTGAGCCATATCAACTTTGACACATTGTAGGAATTATTCACCAAGCTTAAATCACTTATATTGTAGTTAAAAGAGTATGTAACCAATAAGAAAGATGAGTAGTTAGTTCTTTTTGTGCTTGCAAAACTAGGACCTAATTACTCTGTATTTATTTCTACCATTTATGTGACCAAGAGAGCCATAAGAGCAAAATAGAAAATTCCATCCTTACATTACTTCACTAAAAATATAACTAAGGAATATGATAAATTGATCTAGATGGGAATTCTCAAGTCTCCCAGACCTTTATCCCTCATTATCGAGAATGGGAAATAAAAAGCCTCTAGCAACAAGGATAAGAAACAAAAGAGTAAGGAACCTGAGAAGAATAAAGAATAGAAAACCACTACAAAAACTAGCACTGAAACCTCCTCCTTCAAAGGGAAACTAAAGAGTGAAAAGGTTAAGTGATCCTATTACAAGAAGAATAGGCATGATGATCACAAGAATATGAAGAAATAGATAGATCACCTTACACATCTCATAGACAAAGCAATATGTTGATGTCTCTAAATGCATCATAGCATTCTATAGTGTTAAAGAACACTTCTCATTTTATAATTCAAAGAATTCACAACATGATTAGTAGGTTGTGGCAACTTTATGTCACCTATGGTGAAATAGGAACAGAGATATGTATTGGTGTCCCACAAATTTTTAAACAGTGATGGTTAAGAGCCATAATGGTCGGTTATTTGTGAATTACAAAGAATATATGTTAATACTTAGTTAATTTTGATCTATATTTAAACTATAAACTAGTCTAAGTGGATATTTATAGTGAATTTTAAACTAAAATGATCTAGTGTATAAAAATAATCAAAGAGAAGGGTAAATCAGAAAAGAGAATGAGTGATTACCAATTTTAGTCTTAAATATCATGATAAATCATCAATTATAATTGAGTATAAATTCAAATCGATATACAATGCAAAATATCCTTAGCTTAAATTCCATTATATATCAGGCAAACTTCAAAGGATAATGTAAAGTGTCACAAGTAAGAACCAAGCCTACTTTAAGGATTTGCTACTATAATCAGATAACATTTACACATCTAAATATATATCAAAATGAAATCAATAAAAACCTAAGATCCTCCAACCAATCTATTATATGCATAGATTATAAATCCTATGGTTATAAAATACAAACCATAATTCAAAGAAACTATTTAGATTCAAGACATAAAACTAGTAATTAACAGAAAAGATATATTAGTAATTAACATATCAAATGTGGAAAATCCTTGAAAAATTCCTTGATTATATTAATTGCTTCAATTTTACACCATTTATGCGACCAAGTCTCCCAAACCAAATATCCTAAAAAAGTATGGGACACCCTAGATAGCTTATTTGGGAAAATTAACATGATGAGGGGTCATGAGCTTCAGATTGAGATAATTAGTTTAAGCCATATAAAATTTGACACATTTTAGGAATTATTCACCAATCTTAAATCACTTAGAATGTAGTTAAAAGATTATGTAACCAATAATAAACATGAGTAGTTAGTTATTTCTGTGCTTGCAAAACTAGGACCTAATTACTCTGTATTTATTTCTACAATTTATGCGACCAAGAGAGCCATAGGAGCCAACTAGAAAATTCCATCCTTACATTACTTCATTAAAAATATAACTAATGAATATTATAAATTGATCTAGATGGGAATCCTCAAGTCTCCCAAACTTTTATCCCTCATTATCGAGAATGGGAAATAAAAAGCCTCTAGCAACAAAGATAAGAAACAAAAGAGTAAGGACCTTGAGAAGAATAAAGAATAGAAAACCATTACAAAAACTAGCACTGAAACCTCCTCCTTCAAAGGGAAACTAAAGATATAAAAGGTTAAGTGATCCTATTACAAGAAGAATATGCATGGTGATCACAAGTATATGAAGAAATAGATATATCACCTTACACATCTCATAGAGAAAGCAATATGTTGATGCCCCTAAATGCACCATAAGGTTCCTTAGTGTTAAATAACACTTCTCATTTTAGAATTCAAAGAATTCACAGCATGAGTAGTAGGTTGTGGCAACTTTATGTCGCCTATGGTAAAATAGGAATAGAGATATGTATTGGTGTCCCAAAAATTTATAAACAGTGATGGTTGGGAGCCATCATGGCATGTTATTTGTGAATTACAAAGAATATATGTTAATACTTAGTTAATTCTAATCTAGATTTAAACTATAAACTAGTCTAAGTGGATATTTATAATGAATTTTAAACTAAAATGATCTGGTGTATAGAAATGATGAAAGAGAAGGGTAAATCAGAAAAGAGAATGAGTGATTACCAATTTTATTCTTAAATATCATGACAAAGCATCAATTATAATTGAGTATACATTCAAATCGATATACAATGTAAAATATCCTTAGCTTAAATTCCACTATATATTAGGCAAACTTCAAAGGATAATGTAAAGTGTCACAAGTAAGAACCAAGCCTACTTTAAGGATTTACTACTATAATCAGATAACATTTACACATTTGAATATAGATCAAAATGAAATCAATAAAAACCTAAGATCCTCCAAACAATCTAGTAAATTCATAGATTAGAAATCCTATGGTTAGAAAATGGAAACCATAATTCAAAGAAACTATTTAGATTCAAGACATAAAATTAGTAATTGAGAGAAAATATATATTAGTAATTGACATATCAAATGTGGAAAATCTTTAAAAAATTCCTTGATTATATTAATTGCTTCAAGTTTACAATAGTTGCTCAAAATATCTCTTTACAAATGGTAATACATGCCTTTATAGAAAGATTAAGTAATATACTGATCAATTACATTATATAGGTATACAAAAGATAAGCACAATTATCCTTCCTAATATTTTTCTAGATTACACTTACTTTTTTTAATTAGACTGGCCTAGGGGCAATATTCTAACAAACTAGAATATGCCTTTGTAATGAAATATTCTATTTCAAAAGGTTAAAAATTCTACAAAATAGAATATTACCTAATTTTCTAGTGGGGCCTCAACTTGATGTTGTTAAAGGATACTCATGAAATTAGTATGTTGCTCATCAACTAGCTCTAGATCCACAGTAGGATTCAGGATATGCTCCTTATCTTGATCTCCCAATTCTTCAAGTTCCCTATCATTTCTAGTCATGGCTTCTTTAATTTTCCTAGCTTCATTTATCCTCTCTCTAGAATTGAATATCATGTTTAGGATCTTATTGTTATCATCCATAATTTTATCTTGTCTCTTTCCTTTGATTTATTGACTTACCAAAGTAGTCCTATGTTTGAATTATTCATCACTTATGATTCCAAGGGTAGTGGGTTGTGTAGGGTCTATAAGAATAGTCCCAAGAAGATGTTTAATCCTTGTAATTAGCTTCTTATCATTTTTTAGGATTCTTTTCACATTATTGTGCCATGGACTTAAAATTTTAACCTTTTCAACCATAATTCACATAATTGCGCTCAATTTTCACAAACTGATGGTTTTGAAGCTTGGGATCTATTTCTTTGATTGGATGTTGAGAAGTTTGGCTATTTTGTTGTCTGAGGCTGATTGGATGTTGAGAAATTTGGCTATTTTGTTGTCTAAGGCTTGGCATTAGGTGACCAAATACATGGATAATGCACTTTATTAGGATAATGCACTCTACCTTGGATTAATTTCTTTGAGTGCTTCAAACATGTCATAAAATGACTCATCAAGCATATTGGTCATTGCTTCTGGAGCTGATAGAATTTCTTGTGTCTCTAGGTTTTATTTTTCCCTTTCCAAATTATAAATCCTCTATTTCATTCCTATAACCCCTAATTTTTATTTTGATAATTGGGATTCAATCTAGATCTCAACATCTTCTTCATGAAAGGTGGCTTCACCAAGGTGTTGACCCCCCAGTAGGGTCAGACCTACAAAAGGCTCCACCTTTTGGAAGGTGAATTCCTTTGGTCCCACCATGGATGTCTTATTGTTAACCCTTTCCAATCTAGCTATCTATAGATTAAATTTCATGGTTATATATGACTCTATAAATTTTCAAGGTTCTGAGACCTCTATACTTGTGTTTCTTGATGCTCTTAAAGAATCCATTCTCTTTCTTTCAGGTCCTAGAGAGACTACAATTCTCCTTTATTCTTTCTCTTTTATCATCACCTTAATCCATGGCTTCACATCATCATGTACTTCCGCATTTGTCATGGCCCATGAATGGGAAAGAGTAGGGATCTTTTATAATTTTACATAAATGAACTAGTCATGAATGACTAGTCCATAAATTATGAATTCATCACTGAAGAGATTGACTTCACTAGTGGGTTGAGTGAAGTTTAATCTTGGTCTCTTCCTTGGTCCAAAAGGGATCAATGCTAGCTCTACCTTCCTCTTTTCTTTGGATTCCATAAGGATAATCTCTTTTCCTTTAACTTCTTCAAACTTTCCTACTTGGACTTGAGTCTCTTCAAATAGTTCTTCTTCCCTATCAATATCATACACCTCTACAAGTTCCTTAAGGGTACCCTCAAGTTTCTCTTATGGATCTATGGCTATCATTTCTATGTATTGAGATAGGTAAGGTGGCCTTTGTGAGAGTGTTGAAGATGAGGAACCATCTTCAAGTCTCTCTTCCAATTTTACCTCTCCCACTTTCTCCTTATCATGGCATTATTCATCTTAGCCTTTTATAATTTGTCTCTAAGGCTATGGTTATGTCTATTCTACTTGGGGTTGTTCCTAGGTAGTCCCAGATGGTCCATGTAGAAAGTGATATTATAGAGGATGCATTTTACATTCCTCTTTAGATGGTTTGTTATCCTTGGTCAATCTATGTTCTATTTTGATGTTGTGCCCTTGGATCCTAGCCAACACCTCTTCATATCTATTAGCTTTAATATAAATTGACTAGCTATTCCAAAGGTCACTCCCACATCCACCTGGAATAACCTTGTTATTACTCCTCTTGTTGCTCCCAAAAGGACCGAACCATTCTATGTCTCCTTGCTGATAAATGGACATCAGTTGAACATACTCAATTTTAGGGAGTTTATGATCTATCAAATGGATACTCACTATGTTCTTAGGATCCCACATCATGAGTTCATTTAGATGGAACCCAAATGAATCCTTATGCTTAGCCATGGTATCAAATTTTTTATAATCCTGGAGTATGGTTCTTCTAATGGTCAGATGGAAGGGGTAGAGAAGACCCTCTTTTATTTGTAAATTTCATCAAAGGCATTAATGAATTTGAAAGCAATTTCTTACTTGATAAGCTTACTTGGAATCTATATACTAGAAATCTATAAGGCTAGGACATAATCTCCTCAATCTTGATGACTATGCAGTTAGGGTAGTACCATATGTCACCCATCATTTCAACATAATTATTGATGAGTGGGTGGATCTTAGGCATGGGAACACCTATGATGGCATCTACTATGGCTTGGTAGATGTAGTCACAAATAAATTACATATGGTTCTTGTATTTAAATATATACCACTTGGATTAATGGTGGAAAATGGTAGTTTTTCCCTCAAGAGACCAATTTATAATACTAGTGAATTTTATTGAGGCAAGAAGGGCATATAGTATGTATGACCTCATATAAAATTTCTTGGATGTCTTCCTTTTAATGAAAGTGAACTGGTCGGCTAGGATGACATTGATCATATCTCTAATTAGAGGGGTGATCTTTTGTTCCACCATGAAATGTATATAAAAATCCCTTATTTTATTCACATAGTTGGTTGAGGGGCCTCTGAAGGCTTGATTCAATAGTGTCATTATTACTATGATGCCCTCTATGAATTGGACTATTGGTATTTTCCCTCAAAGTCCCTAAAGATATGGGGTCATTGGTGTAGCTAGGGCCTAAAGATAGAGTTTAGGTCAACGTTGTTGGTCCATTCCTTAATTTTGGATAGGTATACATGGGGGAGAGGAGCATATAATTTTTCTCAAAAGCTATAGGATAAATATAATATATCTTTTTATAATTTCCTTCCCTAATGATCCATTCATTATCTACCCTATAATCAATAAAGATAGGAGTAAAGATGTTTATACAATGAAGTACCTTAGGTTTTATAGAAACATGGTGAAGACCAGCCATCTATAAAGTAATCAAGTAATAATGTCTTATTCTCACCATTGAAATACTCTACTCTTATTTTAAAATCAGCTTCAATTCTTCCATCATGAAGAAAAGTTCACACCAATTCCTAAAACCCAGGACATTTAGGGCTATAAGATCTAGTTGGGTATCATTGAAGATTCACCCCTCATTATTTGTCGATATGTAGAGATCAGTATCCTCCATGAATTATTATCTATGATCCACCATGGTCCCTATTTATTCAAATTGTTCACACTAGTTTGCAAATAGGTCTCTTTGAAAGATATTTTGCACTCAAAACACAATCAAGCTCTTCTTGGATTGAATGATGACCAAATGAATTTAGTTGGACTACTTTTATAAAAGGTTTAGGGTTTTTTGAGCTTTTATGGCAAGATATATCTAGAATTTGGTTCATATTTTCCTTGGATTTGATTTGGACCTTTGTCTTTATACTTTCACATTTTTTAGCCCACAAGATCTTTCATTTTGTCCTTTTATTCTTGTGTGGCACTGATGTGGCATTAGTCTAGACCTTTCATGGTATTTTTCATAAATGCCTTTGAGCACTAGCCATTATAATTTAAAAATTATCTCTTTATTTTGATCCATTAGATTAAAATCCTAGATTATCACAAGTTATTGATCATAATGTAGGTAATTGTATGTGATTGGCTCTTTTTAAACCAAGCCTCATGGTTATGGCACTTGGCATATTTATTCATCTTCCTTGTGCTTTGTATCATATGTCAACTTTTTATCGAATGAGAATTGTCCATGTGGTGATCTCATAGGCTCTAAGGGCCTCATTGAAATGTATTTAAGGCTCTCACATCATTGGATCACCCTCTAATGAAAAAGTGTGAACTATTATGTCAATTTTTTATCAAATGAGCATTGTCCATGTGGTGATCTCATAGGATCTCAGGGCCTCATTGAAAAGTTGTCAAGGCTCTCACATCATTGGATCATCCTCCAATGACAAAGTGTGAACTATTAATCTGCACAGATGTCTAAACTTTAAGTTAGTATATCATTGAAAGGGGACTTAGGCTTAAATTCCTTAGGCTAATTTTTATTACATGTTCACTAAGAATAAATAAAACCTTAGGCTAACGGATTTATGTTTAATTTTTATAAATTATACAAAATGGAACCATGGCTAAATGTTTCAAGCCAATGTTTATGTTGTTTTTAATAAACATAATGTATGCATTAGTCTAAAATATTTATGCCATGGCTTCTAAAATATGATTAAAAGGATTAACATAAAATAATGGTACAATAAAAAATAGGATTTTATTGTATTGATAAACCACATTAAAACCTTTATCTAGAAGCATTTGGTCTAAATTTTATGCTATAAGAACTCTATTTTTAAAATAATGCTTAGTATAAGTCTATAGTTTAAGGTTCTTGATGTCTGAATAAAATTTTATGGGAACCTTAAAGTATAGACTTAGATTAGGTTTATTTTGCATATACTTAGACCATAAGACCATTTATATTTTTACAAATTGAAGATTTATAGTGTCTGAGCATTTTTCAAGCATTTCCCTTAGCTTGTAAAGTAAGTTTTGAGCCTTCCAACAAGATTTTGGAGTGTATTTTAATCCTGGGTAGAATAATTCATTAGATTAAATTTTATGGTCTCACAGACATCAAATACATCCTAATAGACATCAAATTATGGTCACATGAACATCAATTTTAATCTAGTGAAGCTTTTAATTTGATGGGCTTAAAGTTGACAGTAACATGGACATCCAATACATTCTCATAGATTTCAAATGATGGTCATGAAAATGTCAATTTTATGTTTATAAAATTATTGTGACCTAACGTAATAGTGCCACTTGGCACCTCCATGAGGCTTTCAAGGATTTTGGACTTGATTCAGTCAATCAGATCATAATCAATGATGAAGTGATAACTATAAAATAGTGAATTAAGAGATTGATTATGATTAGCTACTTTGGTTAGGTGGGCCCATTTACTTTTAATCCTTGAAAGCAAGGATGTCACTTTTTGATCATTTAGTCCTTTTATAATCATTTTACCTTTCAATTGTGCTTCATTCTATCTGATCAAGTCCTCACAATGAAGTGAGAACCATTGATCATGATTCGAGGGCTTGAATATAATTTGTTTGAGGGGTTATGGGTAGGGTTTTGTTTGTTTTCCTTGCACCATCTGATCAAAGGGCTAATAAGAAGCACAAATCATTGGATAATCTAAAATACATATTGCTTAAGTCAAATTTTAGGCCTTTTCTCACTCTATTGGATCAAATGTCATGATAAAATGAGGGTCATTAGATCTTAGAAGATGTGATGAAGTTAAGTTAAGGCCATGATGATAAAAGACTTATGCTAAGGTGTTAATACTAAGGTTCAAATTGTATTAATAAATATGTTAGGGCCTTATAATTAAAACCTTAGGCTAAGGTATTACAAGGGACTGAGCTAACATAAAAGTGAGCTCAGGGAATCGAAACTTAAGATAAGATGATAAGACTAAGGTCTCATTTGTATTAATAAATACAATAGGGCCTTTAGGTTAAAACCTTAGGTTAAGTTAGGAAATATAAATAGGGAGCATACAAAATAAATATTAGCTAGGCATACAAGGAACTTTAAAGGGGGAAATAACAAAGGGGACTAAGCATTTTAGGTTAAGTATTATTTGTGTCAAAAAACATAGCTAAGCTTAAAACATGAGTTTATACTTAGGTCCAAAATGAATTATTTAAAGGGTTCTCACCAATTGATTCCTACTAGTATTCAAATTTAAACCAAGGGTTTTGCTAAGGTTTTGAAAAATGAATTTTTTAGGGATAAACACCATGGAACCTACAACTTAATGGTAATAAAGATCATTTATTAGCATTATTATCTATAACTAAATCAAAATACATCTAAGTAATATTAATCTTAACAAAGTGGATTATCTTCAAATTATACAAACAACCTCATCCTACCATATTTCATAGTTAATTTTTAGGGTTTCTTATGGGTCCCAATTTTCAAAAAAGGGGGCTATGTTGTCCCAAAAAATGGCAACAAATGGTGGAACATAGCAATATGTTTGAATATCAAGACTTTGATTTAGTTAAATAACTAGGTCATCCACTCTACTTGATCAATCTCATTATCTAGATCAGGTCAAGGTTGAAATAAACCTTGCATTTGTAGACTTAGGGTCAAACACCAAGACAGACATATTATGTGTGTGCTTTGATTCCACTTACTATTTTCCATGGGGTTCAAGAAATAACTTCCAAGTTTTCTATCCTCGATCACTTGACACTTGACTTATAGCATGTTGAAATGTTCATTATGAACCATGCTTTTATCTTAGGCAAGGTTTGGGCATTGCTATACTACTAGTCAAGCATCCATAGCCCTGACAAAGATGTCTTTAGCTCCACTCAAGGCCTTGATCTACTACCAACTAGGCATCCATAACCTTGGTGGAGATGACTAAAATCACCTATACTCAAAAGCCTTAGATTTTGCATTATATCACTCTTTTTTGTATTTTTTTGAGACTTTTATGCTTTCATTAAGATTGGGAACTAGAATAACCAAGTTTTATGATTTGTCCAAGTGTCTAATATTTAAATAATCACCTATGGCTACAACCATTATCCCAGGCAAGGATGTTGATTAACTGCCAGTATGGTTATACCATGATAATTTGAGTTCTCACTCTAGAAGTGTGAGTCTTCTTAAACCTAGTTTGAGGTTGAAACAATGGTCAAGTTCTCATGAAATAGATTAAATTCTTCTATTGGTCTTTACTAGTTTCTATCGATTACAACATTGTGCTCAACATTTTAGGACCATGGTCACCATATGCATGGGGATCACACCTACACTTCTAAATTTTTGGGGTTTCAAGAAAATTTCATAATTTTAAGCTCAAGATTGCCCAAGAGGACTTATTGGAGTCAAAGAATAAGGAAATGAGAAAGAGACACACAATGGAAAGTAGGAAAGAAAGAAAGGAAAGCAAAGCAAATTAATATATACATGCTTATATAAAAACAAGGGACAAAAAGGAAAGAACTGAAAGGAAACTAATTAGCCTACCTATTCTAAATCTAACCGTCTTATAGTTCAGTTTATGAATACCTTAGGAGGAGTAGCAAAGAAGTGGTGCTTGAGGTATTGCCCATTGGTGGAAAATGTAAACTCTACTCTTTGTAGATGTTTGATCTTGAAGGTATTATTTTTTAATGTTTCTACAATCTTGTATGGGCCAATCCACAAGGGTGTGAGTTTTCCATGTTTGCCCTTAGGATCCAATGCTTTGTCCTAAAGGATAACTAGGTCTTCTTGTCTATACACTTCAATCTTTTATCTTTTGTCAAACCACATTTTGAATGTGGTTTGATTCTTGATAAAATCAAAAAAGGCTTTCTCCCTTGCATCTTCCATCTAAATGTTGTCTAGTAATATATATTTTTATAACTCTTGACCCTCTTCCATATACTCCTACATAAATATATATGTGGTCAACTTAAGAGTGATAATAAAAATGGGTTCCTATTCATACACCAATATAAATGGTGAGGCTCTTAAATATTTTTTAATCCTTATCCTATCTACCCATACTACAAATTTAAGGATCTTATGTCAGTTCTTGGGCTTATCTATAGTAGACTTCTTGATTTCCTTCATTACATTTTTATTTATAGATTCAGAGACTCCATTCCCTTGGGTAAAATGGTTGGATGCAAACTTGAGAGTAATGCCATTATCAGAAGCCCATTCAATCATCTCTATAGATATTAATGTAGACCCATTGTCACACACTAGAGAGACTAGAGTTACAAACTTAGTATAAATGTTTTCCTCTAAGAAGTTAATCACGTCCTTATTCCTACATTATTTAGTGGCTCTAGCTTCACTCCACCTTGTACAATTTTTTGTAGTAGTCATGACATAGTTGTGATTTTTAGATGAATTAGGGTTGATTACCCCAATAAATTCTAACCCTCATTGTGCAAATAGTTTGTCAACCATGACTAGTTGTAGAGGTATTGTTTCCTTTGGATATTTGGTGATAAAAATGTGACATGAATGATATTTCCTCACATGTTTGTGAGCATCCTTAAAAATATTTGGCCAATAGTAACTAGCCCTGAGAATTTTATCGGCTATGGTTCTCTTAGATGGATATCCACTACCCAGGTTTTGATGAAAGGTGCTCATGATTTGGGTGGCTTCTTCTAGTGACAAAAATATCATATAAACCCCTTCAAAATTTATTCTATACAAGCCCCAATCCTTAAGTAGTTAATGTTATTCCTTCAACCTGAGGGCCCTCTTTTGCTCCCTAGATAATCTTGGAGGATAATACTTAGCCTAGGGTTAGTATTAACAATCATCTAGATTAAACCTTTGCATCTCACCAATTTTGTTGTTTTCATATCCAAGTCATATCCTTTCAAAAATAACATCTAATTACCTCTAGGTTATCCCAATTTATTCTATCAAAACATAATCTTGGTGGTAGGGTCAGGTAAGATAGCATGCACCTTATTTCTAAAGATGTAATGCCCAAATTTCTTAACTACCTTAACTAATGAATATACATGTTTATTAATAAATAAATAATTTAAAATAACATTATTAAAATTATTGCTCATAAAATATATTGGGTGATCACACCCATCAATATTCTAAGTTAACACTACATCCATAGTGTGATCAGATGCAAAAGAATAGAGGTAGAAGTCCCTTGAGAAGTTAGGACTTATGAGGACTAGAGCTTGGATGAAGGCCTCCTTGATATTATCTAATGGCTTTCTATATTATTCATTCAATTTGACTTTCGCATCCCTCTTTAACATGTCATTTAGTGTCTTGACAATTTTTACAAATCCAAAAATAAACTTTTTTACAAAATTTATCTTACTAAAGAATTACTTTAGTTCTTTCTTACTATTTGTAGGTTCTATTCTAGATATGGCCTCTAATCTTTTAGGATATATATAAATCCCATCCTTGGTTATAACATGACCCAATAATTTTCCTTTTGTAACACAAAATATACTCTTTTTAGGGTTTAAGGAGATGTCATACCTTCTACATCTCTCAAAAACTTTTTGTAAGTGCATGAAGTGATCTTCCTTGTTCTTAGAAAAAAATATTAGATCATCCATATATATAATAATACACTTACCAATCAATCCTTGGAAGGCATGGTCCATATATTTATGAAAATTAGCTCCTACATTGATTATCCCAAAGGGAATCCTCTTTTAAGCAAACGTTCCCCACTTGGTTGTAAAGGCTATTTTCATATTGTCCTCTTTATCAACTAACACCAAGTTGTAACCTAAAAAGACCTTAAGAAAAGACATCATAACTGAACGTGAGACAACTTGAATCACTTGATCTAAAGAGGGAAGTGGATAGTTGTCCTTTATTGATGTTTTTTTATGTTTTTGAAGTATATACAAATTCTAATCTCACCATTAATCTTCTTAACTGGTACCAATTTAGTGACCCAAGTAGAATGCCTAATGGGGAAGACTATCCTAGCATCTAGTAATCTTTTAACCTCTTTGAAGATCATGGG
This sequence comes from Torreya grandis, assembly GCA_037957365.1. NCBI lineage: Eukaryota > Viridiplantae > Streptophyta > Pinopsida > Cupressales > Taxaceae > Torreya > Torreya grandis. Next base: position 558,136 of record JARHVA010004617.1, on the reverse strand, counting down.
TTTTAAAATAGGGTTTATAGGTCTTTATTTCTACCTAAATGGCTTGAAACTTTCCTTAACAGGTATAGTATGGGTAATGACTCCTAGATTTAAGATTTTTAAGTCATCATAGGACCATGCTATGACATTCTTGTATTGGGTAAGGAGATCTTTAGCTTTATTATTCTTAATGTTTGTATAGGATTTTCCAACATTTACTATCTAGGGTTGATATTGGAGGCTAAGATCAATAGCATTATAATCTTTCCCACTCATCTTGGGAAACTTAGAAACTTCATCTAGTTTTTCTTGATCAAATAGTCTCTCCAAAGCAATCATCCCCTTGGGGATCTTGTTTTCCTTTAGTTAAATGACTTTACCATCAAAATTTTCCTCCTTAGATGTATTTTCATCATTCTCATCAATGGTATTAGCATCAAATGCTCCAGAATTGGTCATGAAATCTAATATCTATTGATCATCATTGAAAACTTGAAAATGGTTAACATTATTAGGTATGAAAGGATAAGGGATCAAATCAATAATAAAATTGGGGGAATCTTGGTTGGGCATAAGGATGGATATAGTAGATGCCAACTCATTACCAACTTGGTTTTATTCCCTTGGGATGGAAGTGATGCTAAAATCATCAAAATGTTTAGTCAAATGCGAAACTCTAAACTTGTACCTTTCAAGATATGAGATCTTGCATTGGTATTTACTTCTTACTTGGTTGACCACTAGTTCTGAATCCCCATAAATTATTAATTCTTTAACCTTAAATTTTTTATAGAAAATTGCAAACTTATGATAAGGGCTTCAAATTCAACAAGGATGTTAGTGCAAGGGAATTGGAGCCTATAATAAGCATGGTAATTTCTATTAGTAGGGTTAGTTAAGATAACAATAATACATGATCTAGCATTACACCTAGAACCATCAAAATGCAGTTTCTATAGTCCATGAACAACATAAGCATCCTTGGGATCACATACCTTATCAGTATCTAGGATGAAAACCCCTAAGTCTAAACCAATTATGTTGACCCTCTCATTTACAACATTGTTCTTAGGTATAATTTGTTTCATCCATGGTTCTCTCTCAACCTTGATTTGATTAGGAACTCCCTTCCAAGGTATCCATAGATGTGAGTAATATATGGACATGTACCCATTTAAAGACTTGGTCCATTCCCTACTCAATAAGATTATATAAACATTAGGTATATCAATAACTTGAATATGAGTAAATTGTTGTACCCTAGGCTTAAAAGCTAGTTGCATGTGAACATTTAAAAATTCCCCAATTACCCTACCTCTGTATTTCTCTAATTAGGTGATAAACCTATCATAGTTAACATGAGTTAGGCCAAGTTGTTTGTATATACCTTCAATTATGATGTTGGTAGATGCACTTGAGTATAATAAACAATTATGTAAGTCCTTATCAAACATCCTAATAGTGAACGAAAAAGGAGGAGAATCAGCTTTGGCTTTGTGTATAGTCACATTGGCATGATTAGTCTTGGGTGGATTGTTTCTAGTTGAACTTCTTTGATAGAGATTCTAGTAGGAGGACCCTTTTCTCTATGATCTATATGAGTTCATGTAAATTGATATTAGCCTTTATATTTTTCATGTCCTTAACTATGTTATATCCAATTTTATTAAAAGAACTAGGAGTATCAATACTGGGCTTATAAGTATTCCCTTTAGGTGGCTCTAGATTTTTACTTGAAGAAGTGTCTGGAGGAGTTCCAAAATTATTTATAGGTGTTGAGGTAGTCAAGGGATGCCTCTTCTCTCTATTCCCTAATGGATATGTGTTCTTCAAGAACTGTTCAAAGGCTTGGATCTCCTCAAGGATCTCATTAGGTTCATTTTCCTCTTGAAAGGGGAAATCAAAAGTATCAACCATGAAGGCTTGATAAAATGACTTAGATCCAGAAGAACTTGCACCACTTTCCTTATTGGGGACCACTTAAAATGTATCCAACTCTTCTTTAAAATCCTTAAAGGCTTTACAAAACTCAATGCAATCAATTTATCCATGCTTGGTTATGTAATGTACCCTATAATAATCAAGGAATATAATATCAATGAGGTTAATATCTATGGTCTTATTTTCAAAATATGGTTCATTACTTCTATTATTGTGAAAAATATCATCCTAAAATCTATTATTTGGCTTATTATACATTTGAAATGAGAAGTTCCTACCTAAACTTTTAACAGCATTTCTAACTTGTTTTTAAAAGTAAATAAAATTAGTGCCCAACTTTTGGACCATTTTTAAGATAGATTCATTCTCATTTTTAGGATTTTAAAAATTATGTATCAAATTATTATTATCAAATGGTACCAAATCCCTTTGATCATTTAGATTGAAGCCAATATTAGGATGATATAAGAACCCTAATTTCTAATTAGGAGCAACATGACTCAATGGTAATTGATTTAGGTTTGGGAGTTAGTTTAATGCTTAGATATTCTAGTTGTTATTAGGGAATAAGTTCATCATAGGCATATGTGTGTTGAAATTTGGCATATAATATGCCATTTGTCCTTAGGGTTGCATCTAATCATTAATAGAAACTACCTTAGAATAGGCCCTATCTAATGAAGTTATGGCTTACATGGATCTCTTCAATAATATGGAGGTCATGGGGTCTACTAAATCTTTATAGATTTCCAAAGCTAAGACATAATCAAGCTTATAAGCTTCTATGGTCTTACTGTACATTTTTTTAAATATAGAATTAAAGGACCTAATAGGCTCACTTACATCCTTTATAATTGTGGTGAACTGATGGTATATAACACAAGGACTAACAATTTTACCAAATTGACCTATAAAAACATTAGTGAAACAATCATAACTAGTGATGTAATTATCAGTTAAGTTTAAGAACCATTCATAAAGTGCATAATTAGAGGTAAATGGGAATAACCTAGAAGCCACATCTTCATACATAACATTTATCAATATTAAGGCAACTTTAAAGGACTTACTGTGGTTTTTAGTAGTTGTAATACTAGTTGCACTAAAAGTAGCTAAATACTTCTCAAGGTTATGTTGGAGATCATGTACCACACCTAATACATTAAATGAAGACTCTCCCAAAAAATCCATACCTAGATGACTATTGAAGACACAAGTACCTCAAATAGATGAATTTGGAAAAGATTTATATCTCTTGCATCTACCATTGTCATGTCTAGCTTTTTCATGAACCTCAAGTTCATGCAAAGTTTTCCTAGTCTTTGAGTGTGATATTATTCTAATCTTTGGAAATTCCAAAGTTAAACTTGAAGATCTTGCTTGAAATATGATATATCAAGAAAAAATTTAAATTTTATAAAGATCAATAATTAGACCTATACAATGAGCTTATTTTGTAAATGTTATGTGAAAAATTGCAAAGGATGTTCATCTTTGACTAAATTATCTCAAAGATGCATTAAATTACATAAATATGCTTTATATTTATAATTTTATGCCTAAAATAACTTAGATCTATGAAATATATGCTAACCTTTGACCAAAATAAGCCATCCTAACCTCAGATACTATGGATTTTTAAAGTTTAAGCTAAATTACTAAAAACAAACATCAAATTTCAAATAACTTCAATATTTGTCTAAGCATAAAGATACAAACAAGAAAGGTCAGTGATCTTTACATTTCTAAGAAAATAATTCACTTAAAAACACAAAGATACATTGATCTTAGATCGAAACATGATAAGATCAATAAAGATTTAAAGAATTGATGTCCTTCTATCACCAATGGGAAACCACTTTAATGATGTTTCTAAATGTACCAAAGGGTTCCTTAGTGTTCAAAAACACTTCTAATTTTAGAATTTGAGAAATTTAGGGCATGCGCATTAGGTTGTGGCAACTTGATGTCACCTATGGTGAAATACCAATAGAGATATGTATGGGTGTCACATAAATTTATAACGAGTGATGGTTGGGAGCCATCATTGTCTGTTATTTGTGAATTATACAAAATTTATGTAATACTTAGTAATTTTGATCCAGACTGAAACTAAAAATTAGTCTTAGTGGATATTTATAATGAAAATTAAACTAAAATGATTTGGTGTATAAAAATGAGCAAATAGAAGGGTAGAGAATAAAAGAGAATGAGTGACTACCAATTTTAGTCTTAAATATCATGACAAAGCATCAATTTTAACTGAGTATGCATTCAAGCCAATATATAATTTATAATAGCCTTAGCTAAAATTCCAATATATATTAAGTAAACTTCAAAGAATAATGTAAAGAGTTAGAAGTAAGAACTAAGCCTACTTTAAGGATTTACTACTATAAACAAATAGCATTTACACATCTGAATACAGAGAAAAATGAAATGAAGTAAACCCCAAGATCCTCCAACCAATCTAGTGTATGCATAGATTAGAAACCTTGTGATTAGAAAATACAACCCAAATTTCAATGAAACTATTCAAATTCAAGACATAAAACTAGTAATTAAGAGAAAGGCTATATTAGTAATTGACATATCAAATGTGGACAACCTTGAAAAAATATTTGATTATATTAATTGCTTCAAGTATATAAATGGCAATACATTCCTTTATAGAAAGATCAGGTAGTATACCACTTAGTTACATTATCCAAGTGTATAAAATATAAGGACATCTATCCTTCCTAAGATGGTTCTAAAATACACTTCCTTTCTATAGTTAGACTGGCCTAGGGCCAATATGCTAACATACTAACATATGCCTTTACAATGGAATATTTTATTTCAAAAGGTTATAAAATTCTAAAAAATAGAATATTTCCTAATTTTCTAGTTGGGCCTCTACTTGTTGTTATTGGATGATGCTCATGGCTTGAGTATATTTCTCATCAACTACCTCTAGATTCAAAATATTCTTCAATATATGCTCCTCATCTTGATCTGCTATGTCTTCATGTTCTCTATCATTTGTATCCATGGCTTCTATAATGCTCCTAATTTCATTTATCCTCTCTCCAAAATTTAAAATCATGTCTAAGCGCTTAATTTTATTAGCCCCAAATTTACCTCAGCTCTTTCCTTTGATTTCTTGAGTTACCAAAGTAGCCATATGTTTGAATTCTTCATCACTTATGATTCCAATGGAAGTGGGTTGTGTAGGGTCTATAATCATAGTTCCAAGAATCCATTCAATCCTTTTAATTAGCTCCTTATCATCTTCTAGGAGTCTTTCCACATTATTGTGCCATGCACTCAATATTTGAACCTTGTCAGCCATGATTCCCATAATTATGCTCAAGTATCCCAAACTGATGGTTTTGAAGCTTGGAATTTGTTTCCTTGATTGTATGTTGAGAATTTTGGATATTTTATTCACTAAGGCTTACCATTATGTGACCAGACACTTGGATAATGCACTCTTTTGTGAATAATACACTCTATCTTAGCTTCACTATTTTGAGTGTTTTAAACATGTCATAAAATGACTAATCAATCATCTTGGTCATTATTTTAGGAATTGATAGAATTACCTATCTTTGTAGGTTTTCTTTTTCCATTTATAAATTACATATCCTCTGTTTCATTCATATGACCCCTACATTTGCTTGCGTTTATTGGGCTTCAATCAAGCTCTCAACATCTTCTTCATGAATGGTAGCTTCACCAAGTTGTTGATCCCCCACTAGGGTAAGACCTATAAAAGGCTCCCCCTTTTGGAAGGTGAATTCCTCTAATCCCACCATGGTTATCTTAGTGATAACCCTTTCATATCCAGTTGTCTTTTGATTAAATTGCACCATTATGGATGACTATAAAATTTAGAGGTTTTGAGACCTATACACTTGTGATATTTGATTCTCTTAAAGCATCTATTCTCTTTCTTTGAAGTCCTAGAGAGACCATATTTTTCCTTTATTTTATCTATTTTATCATGACCCTAATCCATGGCTTCATGTCATCATGTACTTCCACATTTGTCATGGCCCATGAATGGGAAAGAGTATGGATCTTTTATAATTTTCCATAAATGAACTAGTTAAGAATGACTTGTCCATGAATTAGGAATTCATTAGTAAAGAGATTGACTTCACTAGTGGGGTGATTAAATGACAATCTTGGTCTCTTCCTTGGTCTAATAGGGATCAATGCTAGATCTACCTTCCTCTTCTCTTGGGATGCCATAGGGACAAGATATTTTCATTTACCTTCTTAAAAATCTCCTAATTGTGCTTGAGTTTCTTCAAATAGTTATTCTTCCCTATCAATATCATATGCCTCTACAAGTTCCTTGAGGGCACCCTCAAGTGTCTCTTATGGATCTAAGGATATCATATCTATGTACTAAACTAGGGAAGTTGACATTTTTGGGAGTGTTGAAGATGAGGGCCCCTCTCTAGGTATCTCTTCTAATTTCACCTCTCCCACTTTCTCCTTACCATGACCTTGTTAATCCTAGCCTTGTATACTTTACCATTGAGGCTATGGATATGGATGTTTTACTTAGGTTTGTTCCTTGGCAGTCCCAAATGGTCCAGGTAGTAAGTGATGTTTTAGAGGATGCATTTTCCATGTCTCTCTAGATGTCTTGTCATCCTTAGTAAATTTTTGTTCTAGTTTGATTTTTTTCCTTTAGATCCTAGCCAACACCTCTTTATAATTATTATATTTAATATAGATGGTGTCATGAACACTAGGCTGATGCATGTACTCAAGTTTAGGGAGTTTCTTCTACTTCAAATGACTACTCACTGGGTTCTTAGGATCCCACATCTTGAGTTCATCAACCTAGAACCTAAATGAATCCCTATGCTTAGCCATGGTATCAACTTGTTTCTAATCCTATAATATGGTTCTTCCAATTTTTAGAAGTAAGGGGTGGAGAAAACCTTTCCTCTTGAATTTATAAATCCCAACAATGTCATTGATGAGCTAGGAGGAAATTTCTTGCTTTACAAGCTTACTTATAACATATATTGGAGATATATAAGGCTGGGACACAATCCCCTCAATCCTGATGACTGTGTAATTAGGGTAGTACCAGATGTCACCCATCATTTCAACATACTTCTTGATGAATGGGTGGAACCTATGCATGGGAACATCTATGATATCCTCCACTATGGATGAGAAGATGCAGTAACACATATATTGCATATAGTTTATGTATTTAAAGATATGCAACTTTGATTAATTGTGAGAAATGGTAGCTTTTCCCTTAAGAGACCAGTTTCTAATACCAAATAAGTTTATTGAGGCAAGAATGGTGTCTAGTAGGTATGACATCACATAATATTGCTTAGAAGTCTTCCTTTTACTAGTAGTGAACTACTTGGCCAAGAAGACACTGATCAAATCTTAAATTAGAAGGGTGAGATTTTGTTCCATAATGAAATATACATAGGGAACCAAAATTTTATTCACATAGGTGGTTGAGGAGATCTAAATGCTCAGTTCAATAATGTCATTATTACCCTAATTTCCTTTCTAAATTAGACTATTAGGATTTTTCCCTCAAAATCCCTAAAGATACTGAGTCCTTAGTGTAGCTAGGGCCTAAGGATAGAGTCTAAATCATGGTTGTTAGTCCATTCCTTAATTTTGGATAGGTGTATGTGGGGGAGAGGGAGATTATAATATTTATCAAAAGCTGCAGGAGAAATATAGGCTATCTTTTTAGAATTTGCCTTACTGATGATCCATTCATTATCTACCCTATAATTAACAAATATATGAACAAGGATGTCTATATAATGTAGTACCTCAAGTTTTTCATCATCATGGTGAAGGCTATCCTTCTAGATAGAAGCCAAGTCATAATGCCTCATGCTTATTATAGCAATCCTATACTCCTTTGTAATGGGCTTCAATTCCTCCATCATGAAGAAGAGTTTAGACCAATTCCTAATACCTAAAACATTTACAGCTACAAGGTCTAATTTGATATCCTTAAAGATTCACTCATCATTATCTATTGATAAGTAGAGCTTGATATCCTCCTTCAATTACTATCTACAAGATGTCATGGTCCCTATTTATTCAAATTATTTAACTGCTTTGCAAATAAGTCTCAATGAAAGCTATTTTATTCTAAAAACACAATCAAGCTCTTTTTGGATTGAATTATGACCAAATGAATTCATTTGGACCAATTTTTTCCAGGGTTTAGGGTTTTCTGAGATTTAATGAAAATATATATCCAGATGTTAGTTCATACATTTTGTGGATTTAATTTGAACCTTGTCTTTTATACCTTCACATTTTTGAGCCCATAAGATCTTTTATTTTATTGTTTTGTGCTTACATGGTGCCTATGTGGCATTGGTCTAGACCTTTCATGGTTTTTTCCATAAATGCCTTTGAGCACTATCCATTGGCATTTAAAAATGCCCTCTTTATTTCACTCCATTGGATTAAAATCCTAGATTATCATAAGTCATTAATTATAATCTAGGCCCCTGCCTATGATTGGCTCTTTTTCAATAAAGTCTCATAATTGTGACACTCAACATCTTTTTCCATCTTCCCCATGTTTCATATCTTATGTTAGTCTTTTGTCAAATGAGCATTGGCCACATAGCAAGTTCATGGGCTCTCAAAAGCCAACTAAAAAGTCTTTAGGGATCTCGTATCATTGGATCATCCTCCAATGACAAGGGGTGAACCATTGATATGCATAGATGTCTAGAATTTAAATTAGTATATCATTAAAGTGGGAATTAGACTTAAATTACTTTGGCTAAGGTTTATTACATGTTTATTAAGCATGAATCAAACATTAGGCTAAGGGATTTATGTCTAATTTTTCTAAATTATACAAAAGGCGACCATGGATAAATGTTTCAAGCCAATGTTTATATTGTGTTTAATAAACGCAATGTATTCATATGTCTAAATGATCTGGCCACCAATTTAGGTGACAATTCGGGTGACAGTTCCACCCCAATTGATGAGAGAACTTCTGGGAGCCATAACTTTTGCACCATAGCTCCAATTGACTCGTCGTTTGAACCGTTGGAAAGCTAATAATGAGGATAACATCTTGAAATGGAATGGATCTCTACTAAATGAATTTTGACCCATAAAAACCTAATGGAATTGCCTCAAATTTTGATTTCAGTAGTGCAGTCTAAAAATAGTAAGTTTTTAAAAATAGTAATTCCTCAAATTCTATATTTTTTTAAATCTTAGAAGTCAAACCACTTAATCTCCCTCAAGATTGGTGACCTTCCACATCCTCCCCATGCTTTTAGAATGTGTATAAATGAAGAGGTAACCTGAAATGTGAAGACAAACATCTCTTCCCAGAGATAAGCATATATTTGTATTGCGATCTTGAGTAATACTACATCTCTTCTCAGAGAATTCATTGTTACTGTGTTGTTTCTATGCTACTAAGATATTTATCAACCAGAACTTTTAAGTTTTGGATCACTAAATTATTTATGTCAAGGCTTATAAAATATGCTTAAAAAGTCAACATGACATAATGGTCCAATAACAAATAGGATTTTATTGTATTGACGAAACACATTAAACCCTTTAGCTAGAAGCATTTGGTCTAAATTTTATGCTATAAGGACTCCCTTTTTAAAATAAGACTTAGTATAAGTCTATAGTTTAAGTTTTATGATGTTTGAATACAATGTCATGGAGAACTTAAAGTATATACTTAGACTAGGTTTATTTTGCATATACTAAGACCATAAAACCATTTCTATTTTTTCAAATTGAAGATTTCTAGTGTCTGAGCATTTTTTGAGAATTTTCTTTAGCTTGTAAAGAAATTTCTAAGTCTTCTAGAAATATTTTGGAGTGTATTTTGATCCTAGGTCAAATAATTCATTATCTTAATTTTAGCAGTCTTATAGATGTCAAATATGATCACATGGAAATCAAATGATGATCACACAAATATAAATTTTAACATTTTTAATCTTTTAATTTTATGGGCTTTAATTTGAGGGTCATGTGGATGTCAAATACATTCTTACGAATGTCAAATGATGGTCATGTGAATGTCAATTTCAAGATCATCAAATTATTTAGACCCAGTGTGAGAGGGACACTTGGCTCCTCCATAAGCATTTTAAAGATGTTGGACTTGACTCACTCCATTGAATCATAATTGGTGATGAAGTGATAATCATCATATCATAATATGATAACTTTCTTATGATTAGTTACTTTGGTTGAGTGGGCCCCTTTTATTTTAATCCTTAAATGTAAGGGTGTTTTATGTTAATCATTTTATCCTTATATAATTCTTTGACCTTTTAAATATATGCTTAACTCTATCTGATTGAGTCCTTATGATGAAGTGAGAACCATTGATCATGATCCATTAGATTGAATGTGATTGGTCTTAAAGGTTTGTGTAGGATTTTGTCAATTTTCCTTGTACCATCTGATCAAAGGTTCACTATAAAGAATGAATCATTTAATCATCTGAGATGCATGTTATTTAAATCAAAGTTCAAGCCTTTTCTCACTCCATTGGATTGAATATCATGATAAAATGAGATTCATTAGATCCTACAAGATGTGAGGAAGTTAAGTTAGGGCTGTAGTGATAAAAAACTTAGCCTAAGGTGTTAAGACTAATGTTTAGACTATATTAATAAATACATTGGGTCCTTAGAATTAAAACCTTAGGATAAGGTATAATCAAGGGACTAATCTAACATAAAAGTGGGCTTGAGGAACCAGAAATTTAGCTAAGATGTTAAGACTAAGGTCCTATTTGTATTAATAAATACAATGGGGCCTTAGGGTTAAAACCTTAGGTTACGTTAGTCAATATTAAGAGGGACCTTGCAAAATGAATATTAATTAGGCATACAAGGAACTTTAAAGGGGTAAATAACAAAGGGGAGCAATCATTTTAGTCTAAGTTTTAGTTGTGTCAAAAAACATGGCTAAGCTTAAAACATGAGTTTATACTTAGGTCCAAAATGATTTTTTTAAAAGGTTCCCACCAATTGATTGCCGCTAATATTCAAATTTATACTAAGGGTTTTGCAAGGGTTTTCAAAAATTAATTTCATAGGGACAAAACTTGCAACTTAAAGGTAATAAATAACATTTATTATCACTATTATCCAAAACTAAAGAAAAATATAACTAAGTACTATCACTCTTAGTAAAGTGGATGATCTTTAAATTATATAAACAATCTCATCTTGCCATATTTCATGTTCAATTTCTAGGGTTTTTTAAGGCTCCCAATTTTCAAAAAAGAGGGGTATATTGGTTCCACAAAAACCTACAATATAAAAGGTTAAGTGTGTCTATTGTAAGAAGAATGGGTATGATGAGCACAAGTGTATGAAGAAATAAATAGACTACTTTACAAATCTCATAGAGAAAAATAATTTAGGGGTTCTTGAGTCTATCAAAGAGTTATCATCATCCAAAGAATCTTCTAAGGTAAAGTAAAAAGGGAAGGAGAAACCTAAGGGAAAAGATTTACTTTCAATGGCTTCCACGTCTATTTCATCTTGGGTTATAGACTCTAGTGATTCACACCATATTGGTTCTTCAGAGGTTGATTTTATTGACTTAGATCCCTATAACATATGTTATATCACTTTAGGTGTTGAAAATCCAATATAATTTGTAGAAAGAGGGAATGTTAAAGTAAAATGTGGAATGTTCAAAAAAATTTAAGTGTACCTTCACCATAAACTAATCTTATTTTAGTGTATTAGATTACCCACATAGGGTAGGGCATGGGATTCAAGTTCACACCAGATATAGTTGAGATCAAAGAGCTACATAGTGACTCTATAGTTTTAATTGGGAGGGCTAATCAACATTATAGGCTATACACTTTCTCCCATTTTTCTCTAGATGTTCCTCCTACCATATTGCTTACCATATTTAGATGGATTTAACAGGTTATGGCATGATTAGTTTGGCCATATTAACTACCACTATCTTGAGTAGTTGAGTTAGTAAGATATAGTTATAGGCTTTCCTAAATTAAAATTATCTAAGGGACTTTGTGAGGATTATACCATTGGAAAACATTATGAAGATAAATTTGATAAAGACAAAGCTAGGAGAGCTTTAGTTCCTCTTGAGTTGATTCATAGTGATGTCATGGGATAGTTTTCTCATCATTATTTTATTAGGGCCAGATACATCATCACCTTTATTGATGACTTTTCTAGATACACATAGGTCTACTTTCTTAGACAAAAGTATGAAGCTTTTGATATTCTTAGAGACTTCAAGACTCTAGATGAGAAGCAATCTAAAAATCCATCAAAATAATAAAGGAGTATATCAACCATATATTTGAGTAGTTTTTTAGCATTGAGGGGATTGATCTTCAATCGATAGTACTATGCACTCCTTAGTATAATGGTGTAACATAATGCAAGAACCTATCCTTGAGGGAGATGTCTAACTATATGATTCACTCTAGATCATTGGCTCCATAGTTTTGGTAGAAGCCATCAATTATGCATGTTATATTCATTACTAGGTTCCTTACAAAGCTTTAAATGCAGTCACTCCTTATGAATTTTGGTAGAATAGGAAAATAGAGGTGTAAAATTTTGGGGTCTTTAGATCACTGGTGATGGAATCCATTCCCAAAAATAAATTCAAGGCTATTAGGTTCAATCCAAAACTTGCACCTTTGTTAGCTATCTAGATGGGGTCAAGGGTTATAGACTTATTCATCCTCTGACTCATTATTTATTCATCAAGAGGAGTGTTAGGTTTTAGGAGAGTCTCATCAAATGTTTACTTGGTAGTTCTCCATCTACATTGGTTTCACTCAATTTAGATGAACAGTTTAAGGATTTAGACTATTTGTAATAGGTTCCTAAGGTAGAGGCCACTTATTCTTCTTCCTCAAATTATGAAAATGAGCATATTGATGGGGATTCATCCTCATCCACTTCTAGGCATGCATCAAAAGATGAGGATTTGACACCTGACTCACCCAATTTAGCACCTTTTTAGGCTAGGTAGACACTTGAAAGTGTATGAAATTGGGTAGTGGATACATTTAATGATAGACATAATTGGGTAGATGTTTAAAGAGGACAACATGCCTTTTTTTCTTGTATGATGGATCCAAAGACTTTCAAAGAGGCTTCTGGCATACCTAAGTGGAATGGATCCATGAATCAGGAATATGATTCCTTGATTAGCAATAACACTTTGGATTTAAATTCTCTTAATAAGGGATGGAAGATGGTTTGATATCAGTAGATACATCCAACCAAATATGTTAAAGATGTGTCTGTTAAGAATTACAAGGCTAGATTATTATCCAAATTATTTTCATAGGTATCTAGCATCGACTACTCATAGACCTTGGCATTGATGTCCAAGATTACTTTTATCATACTCATAATTGTTATAGCCATAAAACATGGATGTATTATACATTATATGGATGTGAGGAGTGCATTTCTTCATAGAGACCTTAAGGAGGAGATCTATGTGTAATAACCATCTGGTTTTGTTCGATATTCTTCTTTAGTGTGTAGACTTAGGAAATCCATTTATGGCCTTAAATAGACCCCTCAAGCTTGGTATGCCAAAAAATATCTCTTATTTATTACTTTAGGTTTCACAATATGCCACTCAGACCCTAATGTGTACTTCTTGTGGTAGGATGATTCATTGTTGACACTAGTTTTTTATGTTGACAAATTTTTGATCATACAAAGTTCTTTAACTGTCTTACCACTAAAGAAAACTCTTTAAGATATATTCACCATGAATGAATTGGGCCTAATACACTACTTATTTGTCATTGAGATCACTTAGATAGATTCATGGATTTCACTTGCACAACCCTAGTACTCTCTTGATCTATTGGCATAGCTTTATATGGCTAACTGTAAGCCATCTCCACCTTCATTCCTATCTAAAGTTAAGCTTGAGGTATATTGTTCCACTGCATTGGTTAATTCTACCTTGAATCGACAACTTGTTAGTATCCTTATTTACTTGACTCATGCCAAACCTAACATATCTTATGTTTTTGGCATTGTTTTGAGATTCATGTAGGAACCCCATGAGTTGTACTAGAAATAAGATAAGAGGATATTACACTACATTTAGGTTTCACATAGGTATGGGATACACTATAAGGTTAGTTTAAATTTTGAATTGGTTGGTTACATAGACATAGAGTGTGTTGGTGAGACTAAGAACCATAATTTCACTTTAGGTTAGAGTTTTTCATTGGGTTCAAGACCCATTAGTTGGTTGAGAAAGAAGTAGAATGGTATTGCTCTATCTTCCATATAGGTAGAGTATAAGGGATTTGTTAACATAGATACTAAGGCTATTTGAATTCAGGGGGTTATTTTTAAGCTTGGTAACTAGATCAAGTGGCCTACAATCATATTTTGTGATAATTTGATCACCATTTAGATTAGTATAAATTTGGTCCTTCATTAGAGGACTAACCACATTGAGATTCACATGCACTTCATTTGGGAGCTGATTCATGAGTAGATCATCAACTTAATATTTTGATAGTCTTCAGAGTAGGCTGTTGATATCTTCACTAAACCCTTCACTGAGATTAATTTCATTCATTTACTATCTCTTCTTGGGGTTTGGTCCACTTTGAAAGATTCATCATCTTTAGGGGGGCCTTCTAGCCTCTTCACTCCTTCATTTCTCTCTTTTGAGGGGAGTTTTTCCAACTAAGATTTCTCTTTTCTATGTATGAGGAATTACATTTTACATGGGTAACTTATTGGGCCTTGTTTTTAGAACCCATATTTTACATCATCACCCAATTAATTTATGCTTATGGGAGGTGTTGGTGTAATCCTTTTTCTAAGTGGGTTTTTCCTACATAGTTATATTAGCTTTCTTAGGGCTCTATAGGTCATTTGGGTTACTTGGGAAGACTAGTCCCACATTTAATAGAATGTCTGGTGTCTTTCCCTCTCCAACACATATATGCACCTCTTTACCTTCATATTTACAATGAAATTTATTATGTGGATTATTGGAGGATTGTGTCTTTCTACAATTATTTCTCTTTGATTTCATTCTTGTAGCTGCATGTATTTGACCTATATTCTTTTGAATAATACATGTCTTACATTGTATCTTGAATCAATGTATTCATTTGGATCATCATTTTAGGGTCTCATTAGAGTAGACTTTTTATCCACTATTTTTCTATATTTACCATCCCTAGCTACACTTTCCTTTGCAAAGGCTATGAAGGCATCTTGTCTCAAAGTTTGGAGGAAACATAATCAGTGACCAATGAAGATCACAATAGTGTTATTATAGTCCAAATCAACATTAGTTTATTGAAAAAGTACATATTCAGAAGGGTTTTAGGATACCAAATTAAATGATTGACTATTCTAGTTATATCATAATATGATTAGGATGTGCATTTCTACATCAACAAGAATAATAGAACCATTTTACCTAACCTTTCCATTCACCTTACTATTTTCATTTGCCTTATCTTATCATTATTACATACCCTATCATTTACTTTACCTTTTCATGTGGGGGTAACCCTATTATCATTATAGACCTTTTTATCATAACATCACCTTACTTATACCATATCATATACCATTCCTAAAATACCTTAACTATTGACTGAAGTTGTTTTTACCCTCCCTCCCCACCCTTTTTTACCTTGGTTTCACTCCATTAGTTATTTTGGAACCTTCAACTATTAGATTCAAATAAAGTTACATTAGTTGATTCAGTATTATAGACAAAGGTAATATATTGGAGAATTATGACAATGGTTTGGCAATTGTATACTTCATTATTTTCACATTTTATTTTCACTCCAAGAGGTACTAATTATAAATACCTTTGGGAAAATTAGTATGATTAACCCATGTCATTTTTAATCAATTATAATCTCATATGGGAAAATTAGGAAAAACACCTTTACCATGATTTTTTGCATTATCTTACCATTACTATTGTTATACTATTCCATTTGTCTAATTTGCGAACTTGTTTATACCTAGTCAAATTCCTCCACTCTAAGGGTAGAACTATACTAGCTTAAGGTCCTAGTGGGACTATGTAAATAATTCTCAATTAACATTGAAGTTATCTTAGTCTCACTTTTTCCATGCTCTCACCATTTTTATATCATTATAACTTTGAATGCTCTCTCCATTTTATGAGCAACCTAAGCCATGTTCTCACAATTTTCTGAATTGAACCATTTGTTATCTCATCATTCTCTATTGAGTTGATATGCCTCAAAAATTACAAAAAAAAATTGATAATATACTTATATAATTCTAAAAATAGAGTTGGAAAGATGCCTATAAAATTCCAAAAAAATAATTGAAAAGGTGCTTAAAAAATCCAATAAACATTTTTAAGAGATCTATAAACTCCTAAAAATAAAATAAACATGAAAATTGGCTTAAAATTCCATACAAGATATAAATCCATAAAAATTTAATGGGATGTGACATCTTGTTTATTCAATTTATTTTTATACCACCTTGGTCTTTTTCCTCCCATGTCTAAATGAACTACATCATCCTGAGATTTGCATAGACTATATAGGTAGCACTTGGATACATGAGGTATCTCGAGTTAGCTCAATTGCACCTTCCTTTATTTTTAACCACTATTTTACCTTAAGGATTATGGGACTCCTAGGTATTTTACAAGTCACCACTTATCGTTTAGTTTCCCCATTCTTATTGGCCTTAAGCCTTACACTCTCTCTATTTTGTGAGTTCATGTTATGTGCATTATGTATTCAACTTTGATGCATTCATGACCACTTGGATTAATCTTATGCTTTCTCCATTTTGAAATTATTCTATTTTCTCTCATAAATGCATTAATATTTTTCTCTACACATCCATTATGTTTCCTTATCAATCATTTTCTTCTATCTCATTTCCTAAGAGAATTATATTTGGCCTAAAGTTCATGGTGGATCTTGTATTCCTAAAACTATGTAGGTAGCATCCACTTGCCTAGTACACCTAGAGTCAATTTAGATACCCCTTCCTTTTCTTATATTCCCACTTTTTAGTTTGTTTTATTTCATTATCTCCTATAGCCTAGGGGTAATGTTTTTCATCTTGTCTCTGACTTTTTTCCCTATAGCGTATGATAAACCTTGTTAGTCTTTTGTTCTAGTGTTGTTATACATGCGTCATTTCTATCTAGATTAAAGGTCACCCTATCGCCAAGAGTAACACCTATATTACACATGAACAAATAATTTATTTTATATCTGTACTAATATTGTGATTTAAAATTTTTTATGCCTGATCAATTTTACTTTGATTATTTTATTCACTTTTTATTATTAATTTTTTTGATTTTTGTTTCTTAGTTTTTCATTTAGTTTTGTTTATTTATTTATTTTCATGTTTATTTATTTTCATTGTTGTGTTTTAATTTAGTCTATATGAGTTCATTAGGTGATTATTTGTGCAATATAATTAAGTCCATCCATATTCATACATCAACTTTGTCATCATGGTTTTTATCATTGGTGCATTATTTTCAATTGATTATTGGATCGAGAGTTAGTCTTTATGCACATCACAACTAGGTCATCATGGTGTTTTATATCATGGTACATACAATCAAATGCTTAATATAAATCAATTCGATGGATCATACATGTAATGGTGTCATGATACTTCTCCTTGTTCTCGACTATCTAAATATTACCCAAATGTAGAGTAATTAAATTATGAATGAGTTTTTAGTCCTTTCTAGTTAGGATGTGTATCTCCATACTAGAGGCATCAATAATTTATGCATATCCTCTATATTATCTTACTCTTACTCTATGAGTATGTATTCAATATGTAAACTTCCATTTTTTTGATTTACCATATTATGCCAAAATCCCAATGGTAATGATTATAGTAGCCTTTGGGAAAATCATTGTGCTCTGATCTGTTTGGATGCTAATGATTATAACCACCTTTGGGAAAATCATTATCATTTTTGTTCTTTATTAGGGAGTGTTTTCATTGTGTTAATGATTATATCTACCTTTTATAAAATCCTTAACACTATCTATCCTACTAGGGCATTTTTAATTCTACTAATGATTATAACTTCCTTTAGGCAAATCATTATTTTTCACCTCACTATGTTGATTATTATAACCAGTTTTAGGCAAATAATTATTTTTATTTTCCTAATTAGGACATCTCACTATGCCACTGATTATAACCTAATTTGGTAAAAAC
Source organism: Torreya grandis (assembly GCA_037957365.1). Taxonomy (NCBI): domain Eukaryota; kingdom Viridiplantae; phylum Streptophyta; class Pinopsida; order Cupressales; family Taxaceae; genus Torreya; species Torreya grandis. Next base: position 539,948 of record JARHVA010004617.1, on the reverse strand, counting down.
ATTATTTCTACCCCTTTTACCTTTAGGTCCCCTCATATCCTTCTTTTCAAGGGAATGTTTGTTGACCTTAATTAGTGCCCACTCCTTCAAGGGGGCATCTAATTCTCATACATTGCCTTCTAAGACATTATGCATTAATGAATCTTTCATTATTTGAGAATATGTTACTATGGATATAGATTGAAATGTATTCCAAAATAGGGGAAAACTTTAAACACCCCATTCTTGTCACAATTAGATTCTAATCAGAGTTTAGATTGTTTTTTAAAAAATAATGCAAATTAAGCCTAAAAATCATTGAATGTCCCAAATTCATCTATACATCAAACATTAATACTCAAAATCATGTTGAAGCATCCCTATTTGGTGTATTACCTTGTACTTAGTAATAACCTCTCACAAATTATTCTCCATTCAACTTGTAACCTAGTAATGTGATAGTTTGGCCTTTACAACTATTAAACAAGACACTTAAACAATTCCTAAAATGTAAAAATGCAAATCAAAACAAATTAATTAATTAATTAAATCAAATTAAATTCTTAAGTGAAATTTCCGTATGTAATTAGTAAGAATAAATTTTATAAAAAAAAAAATCAATAAAAATTAGGTCATCATCCCCAAATTCAAAGAATTAGAACTCCCTAAATGCCATAAAATTAGGAATGGAGAGCCATTCCTAATAAATAAGATCTCTATCCTAAATATTAAATGCATGTCCCCTCCTTATCTTAAGTAAGGGTTAGCTCAAACTAAAATATAGTTAACTATAATCAAACTACACTTGGGTTAGATTTTATTTTGGAAGCTATAAATACAAGGCCTCACCCATTGATAAATAAGCTTCTTTTATTTAATGTTATTATGAAATAATTACATCATGAAGCTTAAGTAGTTTAATGTTATTATGCAAGATTTCCCTCAAATCCATTTTTAAGTAAAGTTACCATGCCCATTTTCTAATCCAAGGCAATCCAAATCCAAATCAACATTACCAAGTTGACAAGGATAAGTGTTAAAAGGAGCTCCATTGCCAAAGATTTGTATTTCACACAACTGAGCACATCCATCTCATTTTCAACACACAACACTTACTCTCATGGAAGATAAAAGTTTATGTTTTTATTTCATTTGTTAGTTACTTGTGTATTTCACTATCTCCTTGAGTGCCTAGGCTAGAGGTGTAAGCATTTTGATGTGTATTATTTGAATTTATTTCATAATAACACAATACTAATGTCCCCTTTACATATTCCTTGATCACAACATACTTGTGGAAAACTCTAGGATTTTTTTGATACCATGGTCTTTTTGTAATTTTTTCTAGTTCCCAAGTGTAAGTTATATTGTGTTTATCACTTATTTCACTCATTATTGGTTTTTTAAATTCATATGAAGGAGGATATAAAAATACATAAGAATTTAAAATCCATATCATAAAATAAACAAAAGGAAATGATCAATATTAAATTGCAATCTTATAATTTATATCACACCAAAGGATGTGATCCTAATTTGGCACACCTCTTATCCTAGTTGAAGATCAAAATCCACATTTTGCCTCATGATAAAGCTAAGGTATATTGGATTATGATATGATAGTAGACTGAGATAGGAGGTTAATTTTATCATATATCTCCACCTAATTTCTCACATAAGTACATAATATTTAAAGTAGACTGATGGATATATAATGGGTCTTGAGGAATGAGGAACATGTTATGGGAAGGTAGGATCATTTTTATTTTAAATCACATATCCATCATGAAATGATTTATGTACTTCATTTTTTAACCCAAGCATTGTGTTTACTAGTCAGAGTGTCTTAGGTCCTTGATGTCAATAGTTTTTATCACTTTTACTCTTATCTATTGTGTCTCATCCTTGCTAAGAATTTACACATCACCAATGTGGCACCTCACACACATTATGTACATCATAACATCCCCACTATTAACCTCAATGGATATCACTTTTTATATGATCACATCCTTTATCACATTTTCTACTTAAAACTTTTGGTTTCCCTTTTTTGATTTATACAGTAAAACCATGGATAGGACTAGGCCTTCCTCATAAATACCTATCTTACCAGACCCCTTGGATAAGTTTTTATGTTACAATATAATACCCTTGGGATTTCCTCATAAACACATTTAATCCATTTTTCATACCATATTATTTCCATCATTTACATGTCATTAGGTGGTATTACTCTATAAATTATTTACTAGTGCAAACAATAAGTTTGAAGTTGTCATTATTTAAAGCTTCCTATTATTTTCACTTTTTCATGATTGATTACATAATCATATCTCAAATTTTAGTATTTATTCGTTTATCACTTCCTTACATGCCCCTTTTTGTACATTTTATTTCATCTTTATATTCAATTTTTCATTCATTGATTTCATTTACTTACAATGATTTACATATCTCATTTGTTATGGTGTGTTTTGCATTAATTCTACCATTTAATTTATCTTTTATTTTTAAAAATTTCTATATACATATAACATTTTCATTTTCTCATTTTTATTGTTCCCATTATTTTGTACCATGCATTTACTCACATTTGCTAGAAAATAATAAAACATACATTATACATTTTCCAATATCATAAGAAATTAAAAACATGTTTTAAAAATAAAATACATCCATATATAACATTAATATTAAAAATCCACACACACAAACACACACACACACACACACACACACACACACACACACACACACACACACACACACACACACACACACACACACACACACACACACACACACACACACACACACACACACACACACATCAAATTATTTTACATCAAAATAAACAATGATGCAATACATAATACAGAAACAACTCTAAGGATGAGATCCATCATTTATAACTAATGGATGATGTACTACACTACCCATAGAGGCTTGAGACTGACCTCTATGTATAATTTATTATAGTGACTATGTTCAAGATTGTATAATATCTACCTTCCCCTTTAGATCAGCCACCTAAGCATGTAATCTCAATACTTGGGCAATAATATTCAAATGAATGTCTCTCTCTTGAGTCAATGCATTCCATGCCTACATATCATTTCATACTAAGATCTATCCACTAATTATTATAACACTCGAATTATTTCCCAAATAGTCTAAACTAAGTAACATATCATAAGGCCAAAAACAAAAATAGATCTCATAATTGATTAATATAATGATATGATAACATGTCATCTAGAATCTCATGGTGGGTAGTCTCCACCATGGTCCTCCATTGGGACTCCTATGTAGTAGAATATATAAAACACAAACCAAAATAACATCAAATCTAATAAATAATCCAAAAACCTCATACATCAACCTAGCATATATCTTTATATATCCAAGTACAATCCAAGTAGTAAAGATAACATATTTTACTCACCCATAATCATAACATGATATTGGTCACCTCAAACCTCCTTGTTGTGATGAATCTATGAAGTCACAAAGCCTTAATTTTTTCCTATTTGGATGATATGACAATGTCATGTTTTGATACATATCTAATGTACTATAGCTAGTTAACTATTGGATGAGTTTTAGGATCCCCTTGATGTAACTATAATGATAATTATGGTCATGGCTGAGCTTGCACTTGTTGATGTGTCAATGGACATATAGGTGGTTGTGTTAGTGCCTATTTTTATTTTAAATACATTGCTTCTACCACTCATCACCATTTATTCCTCTACTAATCATCTCACCACCCTATAATGATAAGGTCATATAACTAGTACCTCAAAAGGTACCCTTCTACCTCTCACACCATGATTCTCCCTTGAATTATGAATCCAATATGTTGGGACCATTATAGGAGTTGATGGGTGTGGTATCCTAAACTAGCACGTAAAATATAACACAACTAAGGATTTATCCACCACGGGTAGTTTCATGTTATCCTCACTCTTTCATGTGCATGCATAATGTATGGCCATGATAACCAAGTATCCACAATTCCAACATATGGATACTAAATCATCTTCCCACATTTAATTTTATATAAGGTCATTTCATGATTAATAGGTTTCATAGAGTGATCATGTGCCCATATTTTTATCCATATGATGGCATCATCCCCAAAATGGGGTAACCCTGCAAGTCTATACATAAGGAAGTCCTCATAAATCTATTTCCCCCCAAAAAAAACATGCCTCATGTGTTTTTTGCCTTTTGATAGAGTTTTATAATTCATTCATTATCTACACAAAAATAACCAAATATAAATCATACAATGTTACATAATCTAACATATATTGACACAAATATATAATATACAATGAATCTCTCCTATCTAAATTATGAAAAATAACTCAAATTGTCATAAGTTTAATAATCACCTTCCATATATCTAAAATAATCAATATATATATGTTATAACCACACTAGGTTAAATTAAAGATACACATTTAAAAAAATATACAAATGGTACAATTATAAAATCATTAAAACTATCAATATAATCATTATTTGATTGCTAAATGCATCTAAAACATTAAATACAAAAAATGTATCAACCCATTGGTTAATAAAATGATTCATTTAGTTTACAAACAACCTATAGTATATTACAAGATGACTATCTCTCATAAAATTAATATTGGAAATAATAAAGTGCAAAAAAACATGGATATAATTCATATTTTAGCTATAAATAAGCCTAATCCACTACTCAGTTAATATTCATAATTAATTAGTCTCACAACCACTACTATGTTGAATATCCATCAAGTAATAATCTAATACATGTTAGATTTTACTATAAAGTAAAATATATAATAAAGTATGTAAAATAGTATAAATGAGCCTTAAAAATAATTCAATGATCCATGTATCTACTAGCCATGACTATGATCTCAATTGTTGAAACAACTAAATAGAGGGAGGGTATCACTAGATTCCTTTAACTCCAATCACAAACTACCAATCTCCTACACACCTCCTCACTAGAAGTGATTATACCCTTCATGGAGGGACATATAATAATAGTGTGTATATCAATAATAAATCATAACCCATGTTTGTATGATCACTAATAAATGTAAAAATCACATATACCATATAAACCAATCACATTTATAATATGGCATTAACATACACATGTAAACTATAAAGTATAGTGGAACGACAATCACCCTGCTATAAAATTACTTTGGCCAATGTTTTCATTATATAAATCAGATATAAATATATCATAACTATCAAATTATATTAAGGGATAGATAAATTAGTTGTATACTAGCACCCTCATATATCTATCACCCATTATACATGAAATAAGTCTAATATTTTTCACATATAGATTGAAGTAGAATAAATACATATTGCAGCATACATTCAATAATTTTAAAAAAATGAATAAGAACTCATCCATCATATTTTTTCCATTCAATAAAAATCAATACTAATATGTATAGGTTTATCAAAATGAGATTTGCTCAAAAACAAAAATGTATAGAAGACTAGAACAAGAATCTAAGACTAGAACACTATAGTCATTTCATAACATATCTCTATGTTTGTTATCAAACACAATTCATATAATATCTAAAAATATCCAACTCTACTAAAATTATATGTCATATGAGACTCAAAATATATTGTAAAACATAATGATGTATGTCAATTTTATTCTATATTTCATTAACAATTTTCTTAATTTATTCCCTCATTTTCTATTACATGAAGGTGTCACATATCAAAACTAATACATATGTATAGCTTATATAAATTTCATGATATCTTATAATAATTACATTTTTCAATGAATCATTTCAAATAGTATAACCTCTAAGAATATGTATACTTTAAATACATACAAGCCCATCACCACTTCACTTATTTCAAAAATAATTACCTTATCACACCATCAATAAACAAACTACCATATAAAAGCATTCACTTTATATATATATATATATATATATATATATATATATATATATATAACACTTAGAATTCACATTATCATTTATAGCTGTATAAAATCATCTAGATACAAAAAAAAATAAGTTCACATAGATAACTAAGTGTTTATTTAGCTATGTATTTGCATATATAGCTATCCATGTATGTTTTTGCCTATGCATTAATTTTTACTCACGAATAAAATAATTTCCTAAGGAAATACATTGCCAATTCTATGCACTCAAATTTCATCATTTTATTTGATAATATATAGATTTTTAAAAATTGTAATTTTCACACACATGCACACACACAAACATTCATAGATTCATATATATATATATATATATATATATATATATATATATATATATATATATATATATAACTAGTTACCCAATTTATATTCTATATTTCAACTTGATATCCCCAATATAGCCTATAGATATGATTACAAGTATATACATTTAGTGATAATATATCACTATACCTTTCAACTCAATAATTATAAACCCAGTTATATGTATACAAACTTCATTAACTACTTAGTCCATATCCAGGTTTGCAATATTATATCTCACACACACACACACACACACACACACACACACACACACACACACACACACACACACACACACACACACACACACACACACACACACACACACACACACACACACACACACACACACACCTTAAGATTTAAATACTTCATTTCTTATTTCCCATCAATAGTACACTAATAAACACAAAAAATATAGGCCCTTAACGAATCAAAGATAATTATTACAATCCATTTACTTAGATACTCATGTTTATACAAATTTCACAAAGATGGTAGGTCATTAAATTTCCAAATGGAGACATAATCATGTATAAATCATATTCCATCTATTTCCCTTTGTATATGGATCTTACCCAATAATGTAATCCTAAAGAATAAGATAATACATAGAATTATTTTCCCCATATAATATTACAATAAGTCTAATGTTGTAAATAAAATATTATCTTTATGGGCATGGTCTTCATCTAATATGGCTCAACCTCAACTCTATATACCTAAGAACCTAGGGTTTTAAAATCTAGTATTTCATGCATTCAAAAGAGTATGATATTACCCATATCAAAACTCATTTTTTCGTATCATTAAAATCTATAAACTATGAAGCATGAACTAACCTATTTATATGGTGATTTTTATTTCAATATGTGAAATGATATTCATTACTACACTTTGTCCAATCTCTCTATGTTTTTTCCTTATATTATTTATCCCATTTTACTTCACTTTTTCTCTTCTTATTATTTTCCAAAATTTTATACACATTTTTCATGACATGGTAACTCTCCTTCAAATCTATGAGTTTCCATCATGCAACTCTAATTCATCAATGCTACAACTGAACCAATGGTTTTTAAATTTAATAATTCATCCTATCTATTCTATGATAGTGCTATGAAACTATCAAATTCCCCAAATGATGAATTCCACTCCCAAAACATAGCAAAAGCAAAACCAAATTAATTTTCATGATTCCAAAATAACCTATGATTTTTACCTTTTCACTTTGTGACATATCTAATTAAACATAATCAAATTTCCAGAGTTCCTTTTAATTAATTTACTTTGGGATGTTTTTCCTTCTTCACTATGTTACTAAAATGGACAACAAACAAACAATCAAACAAGAACAATACACACTCATGCCCCAACAACTATAATCCAATAAAATTTAACACACCACAATTTAGTTCCTATATAAATTTTAAGAAACAAAATAACTTAATCATATACTTCACATCCTATAAAAATTATTACATGTGATATGATTATATGATGTAAAACATGCCTCATTCACCACAAGAACAAATAAGAAAGAAACATTCATCATTTAAGAAAAATTCAAATAATAGTCATTTTACCAAAGAAAATTAGAACACAATGTGTGTTCAGGTTTAGCTTAATATTCTCAACCACTAATGTTTTTATTTTCACCCACTCTCTAATGATACTCTCCCTTTGTACTATCTATGAGGGCAAAATAGTCTTGTAACCACCTTGATACAGGAGCATCATTCCATATGTTCAATTTTGGTTTGTTTTAATTATTTTTGAGTCTTAGTAGGGTATTATTAGTATATAAAAACATTTATTAGTAATTTTTATTTATTAATTGTTCTTAAAATGTGAATTTGAACCTTATAGGCATTTTGTCACCAAAATGCCAAATTCAAATTTGTGAATGTCTTTCTATATTTTTGAGGTCTTAGTCATGATATTAGTGGATTAAAATTTTTGATTTTAATTTTTTTTATGTATATTAAGAGTATTATAATTTATTTTAGTGTTTGGGCACCTTTCTGGTCTTATATTCTATGTTCAAATTACTTGCAACATTCAAGAATGCATCTTGTGCATATATAAGCTAACTATGGAGGAAAACATGAAGTAGTTAGAGATTTTATAGGAGAATATAATGTATGAAATGGATATAATGAATGATTATGTAAGGTATGAATATTTTTTGATCTCAAATAAATATAGAAAAAGTTTTAGATTGCATAAAGAAGACTATGTCAATAATTTTGTGTATACATGAGCAAAATAAGAATGTCAATGAATGAGAAAAGCTATTGAAAATTATTGTGAATGAAATTTTTAATCTTTATAAGTGAAATAAATTTATATTATTTTATTATTAATTAATTTTAAAATATAAAAAAATCATCTATAAGTAAAATAGAGGACACCAAACCTTAAGCGAAATATGTCATAGTCAAGTTGTAAGTAAAGTGTAAGGTATATTTTATTTGATTTAAATTGCTAATGATTGAAATGGTATTGGGGGTATTAATATTTTTAATTAATCTTTTTTTATTCCTCATTATTACTTATTAAGACCAATATTCATAAAAAACTTCAAATCTATCTACACAGTCCTGTAACCCTGCATTTTGTGAAAAATCAAGGTGAGAATTTCTACTTTAGAGTCTATTTACAATTGTAGTATTTTTTATTAAAATTCATATACTTATATAAAGTTTTCATATACCATATTAAATAATTTTTTAATCCTTAAAACACTCATTTTCTCTTGAAAACCCCAATTTTTCATCTCTCAGCCTGTGTAAAACATTGCCTTATGGTTTTTGACCATTTCTTGGTTTGGGTACCTACACTTTGTTTAAAACCTTTAAATTTGACCTAAATATTTATATTAATGTAATTACAGTGAATAAAACACTTTATTTTATTATTGGCATATGTGAAGAGGTTTGGTGCCATAACTCAGTTTTGTAACCTAAGAGACCTAATTGAGGCCTAATTAGAAAAAAGTTAAGTTGAGTTAATGCATCTACCTTAGGATTTGGATCATAAAATGTAGTATGGATTTTTATACCCTTAGTGGATATCTAAAAATATAATCTATTTTTTAACCTTTGTTTACTTCTTAAAATAACTATAAAAGTGCCTTAGGTGGGCTACTAGAAAAGACCTAATTATGTAGAAATAATTATGAGTTGGTGTACTTCCTTTGAGATTTTGAGTGTAAAATTTTGTGGATAGTGAAAAAATGAAAATGAGTATCTATAAAATGTATTTCATTAATTATAAACCCTATGAATTTTTAAAACTATCTATATTTGTCCTTGTGCAGGGATACACGTTAATCCTAATTGAAGAAATTTACCAAGTGATTGATTATCTCTCTCCCTCTACATCAAACTAGTATTAAATTATGTGGGGTACTTTAAATAGGATTAAATAAGGTTGGAAATATTTGAGGGTAAGAGTGAATTAATTTTTTGTTTTTCATTTGTAATGGAGCTAGAATTACCTATGAGGAACCCAAGAGGAGAAGGAAGAATAGGTATCCAAATGGGAGATGAAATATTGGAACATGTGAGAAAACCAAGAGTTAGTTTTGATGCAATTTTTATAGTAGTAGAGGAAAACCAAAGAAGAGTAGTGGTCACAAGGGATATTAGTGACAAATAATAAGAACCATGGGCACTAGAAGAGGATGAAGAAGTATAGCGAGAGGAAGAAGTAATAGATAGGCTATTGAAGGTATTCATGGGATAGGAGTCTAAACACAAAATATAACTTCCCACATATGCAAGAAACATTGATGGAGAAGATATTATTGACTATATTATAAAATTAGACAAGTATTTTGAATATGAGAATAAGGTGAAGTTTTATTGTACCAATCTAAAAGGACATGTATCCCTTTGGTAGGATTATGTGTAGAATGAAAGGATAAATAAAGGTAAGTCTAAGATCCAATCTTGGGATAGAATGGTAGCTAAATTAAATGCAAAAATATTTCTTAGTGATTATAACACTAAAATGTGTAACAAGTTGTAGAATTTGAATCAAAATGAGATGGCTATTAATGAATATACTAAATAATTATACAAGTTAACCATAAGATTAGGTCATTGGAAGAATATATGGAGAAGATAAGTAGGTATATCTATGGGCTAATATACAACCTTCAAGATGAACTCAATTGGGGAAGTCTAAGAAAACTTTAAGAGTGTTACCAATATGCCTTGAAATTTGAACACAAGCTAAACAGATGAAAAACATAGCAAAATAGGGGAAGCATTAAAAATTATAGATGTAGTGGTCAACAAGGAAGAATATGCACATCACAAAGAACTAATTCAAAAGATAGTACATCTAAAGAACATTATCCAATTCAAGAGGTGGATTTATAATAAGGATACCATACTTAAGATGAGGATACACATAATGAGATAGATCCTTAAGTGGATTCACTATTAAGTGTTTTAAATGTAATAAGTTTGTTGTTCAAAAGTTATAGGAATGTTAAGAGAATGTTCAAGCTAGTGGATCAAGAACTCAAAATATAAATCAAATATTTCAAGGAGATGAAGAGAGTGTGGATTTTTCATCTCATATTCCAAAACTAAAAGTGGGTGAATATTTTTTGATGATAATAGTGTTGATAAAACCACCTATGTATAAGTAACCTACCCAAAAGAAGACTTTATTTAGTATAACATGTAAATGTCAAGGTAAGTGCTAAAAATTGGTCCTTGATTATAGTATCATAGAAAATATGTTGGTAATTTAGATGGTATAAAAACTTTGATTGAAGAAGATACCACACACAAACCCCTAAAAAGAATCATGGCTAAAAAAATGGTATCAAGTTCTTGTAAATTAGTAATATTAGGTAGATTTTTACATTTGAGGATACAAGGATAATGTATTATGTGATATAATGATAATGGAATTGTGCCATGTGCTTCTAAGGAAGCCTTGGCAATATGATAGTAAAACTAAGCATTATGGTAGAAATAATGCTTATACCTTAGAGAAGGATGACATAAACTACACATTACTACCTCTCAAATAAGAATACCATGGGCAAAGGGCCAATGCAAGTGTCATGATGGTAAGTGAAAAAGAGTTCTTGTACACTATGAATTTAGAAGATTTGGGATTGGAAGTTGTGATTAAACCAAGTATTTTCATAAAAACCACTAAGATAAATTAGTTACCTCAATAGGCATAAGATATGTTGGAGTATGCTAATATAGTGGTGGATTAACTATCCAATGAGCTACCACATATTAGGAGCATCAACCATCACATTGATTTTGTACTAGGTGCTATTTTGCCTAATAAGGTTTATATAAGATGAATATATAAGAGAATGCAAAATAAAGAATCAAATACAAGACCTCTTAGATAAATTATTGACCAAGGAAAGCCTCAATCTATGTGTAGTACCATTTATACTAGTTCTCAAGAATGAAGGAGATTAGACGATGTGTACAAATTCAAGACCAATCAACAAGATAACCATAAGGTAAATATTTCCCCTTCAAATAATTGAGGATTTGATGGATTGTTTAATTGGTTATAACTAATTTTCAAAGATATATCTTAAGAGTGGTTATCAACAAATAAGAATAAGAGAAGTATATGAATGGAAGATTGCCTTTAATAAAAATGAGGGGTTATATGAATGGCTTGTCATACCATTTGGTCTTACAAATTTTTAAAAAAACATTCATGAGCCTCATGAACGAGGTATTTAATCCCTTCATTATTATTTTTTTGATCTTGTATCTAGATGACATTTTGATTTACATCCGTAATAAAGAGGAGTATATTCATTATTTGAGAATGGTTATGCAATGGTTATATGAGGAGAGGTTGTTGATTAAACTCAATAAATGTTTGTTCATGAAGACAAAACTTGTTTACCTTGGTTTTGTGATCCCTAAAGGTGTGTTGAATATGGATAAATATAAGGTGAAATCCATCATTGAGTGGACAATTCTGAAGATATCCTATGAGATAAGGATCTTTTATGGCCTAGTGTAGTCATATAAAATGCAAAAATTGGTAACTTGAGTGTGAATTGTGACATCCATCCCATACATCCCTCATGCTTGATTTCATGACCCTCATAAGCATATTTTCACTAATTTCTAGTCATCCATATTCTTTCAAACCTAATCCTAGTTGATCCAACCTCCTCTTTTCATGATAAATTTATCCCCCTAAGTCTCGTTAGATTAGGAATATAGTGTCAGACCCTAGGGTGTCCCATTTTTATCACTCTTATCTAATAAAATTTTGAGCTGAAATGGTAATTTATTTTTAGTTACTATATCTTTCTTGTTGGCCTAACATGAATACATTCAACCCATGACCAACAGATCCCTATAAAATCCCATTCAAAGTTAATTTAGAAAGGGTTGGAAAATATCACAAAGCAAGAAAGAATACAAGAAATACTACTCAAGCATACTTCCCTATTTTTTGCATACATCCATTCAATACCATTTCTAGCTTATTCAAATCCTTACACCAATCCCTATTCACCTCAAACACACTCATTTTAGCATTCTACATCTTTATACACACTATTTCATAAAGAACATCAAGTGGGAGAACTACATATGGATTGATTCCTTTTCAAAGTATTGGTATGTAAGTATCATGCCCACACAAGGGGTGTGGATATACATTTAATAAATATTACACACATTAACCCCCCATATTTTTCAAAATTAGTCAAATCATAATGGAATCTATGGTTTGAAGATAAAATCATATTTACATGGAGTTATACAAACTTCCAATAGTCAAAATTTCATAGGTTAGGTCTCATAGATACAATGAACAAAACCAAAAAAGCTTAGGTCTCCTAGACAATAGCTATATAAGTGGACTATAGTAGTGATGCCCAGGGTGTCCCATTTTTAGTGATCCTATCTAATCATAAAATGAAGGCTAGATCCTAATTTATGATAGTGTCTGAGTCCTGCATAGTGAATTCTAACCTCTGTCTTAGTCATATCAATCAATTTCTAGTTAATTCTTTTTTTCTTTCTCTTATTACTATTTTTATAAAAGTTTAAATTGTGATAAAATCATACAAATTAGTAGCTTAATTATTACATATTTATTTACTAATTTTACTACTCAGACCATTTAACTAAATTAGGAATAATACACTAATATTCCCAAAATTGTTAATTCATTTTGTGAACATGACTTGCTTGTGTATAAAAACCCCAAAAACCCTAGTGTAAATTTCCTACTGATTTTTACTATTTTTTTTATTTTTTACCTATGTAATAAAATTAAAAACTATAATTAAATTTTAAAATTTTGTGGTGATTGTAAAATAATTTTATTTCAAAACCCTAGTTTCCCATATTAGGTCCTGATAATTTTTCCAATAATTTTCTAATTTTTTACTAGCTTATTTAAATCAAAAATACACTTCAAATTTTTTGAATAAATTTTTTAGTTGTTACTTGTATATTTCACTCAATAATTCACTTTAAATCTCAAAAATTTCATAGTAATTTCAAAATAATATTATTTAAAACCCTAACTACATATACTAAGTCCCATTGCTTCTTGATGTATCACCTTACATGTTTGTGATCTTCGTATCCTTTTTACGTAATTTATAGTTCATTATTTTTAGGACTTTACATTTCATATATTTAGTAATTTTATTTTTGATCACTTTGCTTATTACAAAAAATTCAAACAAATTTCAAATTGTTTTCCTACCTTAACAATGGCCCAATACACTGGTTTTGATGAAACTAATAAAATGGAACTTTAATAAATCTCAACTAAACACCCTGATATGCAAGATCATATGATTACAATACTATAAGAAGAACAAAAAAGAGTTAAAAATGACCAATTTTCTCAAACCATAGAACAACCAATTATAAATGACACTATAGGGGAAATTATGTCTCAATAACCCCCTATAGTAGCCTAGCCTTCCTCTATGTCACTAGCTATAGCTAGTACATCTTTGTCTCCTGATGTGGTATCCCTTGTGAAAGAGATAAAATCTCTTCAATCCAAGATGCTACATCTTGAGCAAGGTGCTTCTAGACCTACACAGGCTTTGGATTCTTTTTCTCTACTACATATACCATTGGAACATCACATTGCTTCTACACCATTACCACTAGTTTTTATTCAACCCAAGCTAACTCTTTATGATGGAAAGGGTGATATAGAGACTTATTTAAGAGCCTTTCATGCAACATGATTATACTATGTACTAAATGATTGGCTACTTACCAAGCTATTTCCATGAAGTCTAAAGGATTATGCTTTACAATGGTTTTATAGTCTACCAAATCAGTCAATCAATGTATTCAATCCTTTAGCTGACATGTTCTTATCTCATTTTAGCATTAAAATTGGTGATAAGGTTTCATATGCCCAAATTCAATCATAGAAACAAAGATTAAATGAGCATTTCACTGATTATGTTCTTTGATATAAGACTATCTTGGCTAAGATGACTAGCCCCATGGTTGATCAAGAGTTACAAGATCTCTTCAAATAGAGTCTTTTACCAGCTTTACATGAGTTAATAATGTTCAAAAGGTTCTATTCCTTCACTAAATTATGTCATATACTAAAGGAAAGAGAAGTCAAACTAATTTCAATGGGAAAACTCAATTATACAAGTATATCAAAAACATAAAAAAATGTAATAACAAAGTCCCATACAAATTCAAGGTCAATAATAGAAAGATTCAAAATCAACCAACATTTAATGTGGCTTCAGATCCCCCTCATCATGTGGTTTAATCAACACTTTCTATGTGAACCTTTATGAATCTACCAATTTCTCCAACTAGAGTTTTAAAACAACTATTGGATTGTAACATCACATCTCTCCCTCTTATTCATGAAGTTGACTCAAAAAAACCTCTTCCAAGGGGATACAATCAGCATGTATTTTGTGAATTTCATAAGGAACCAAACTATATAATAAATAGATGTATTAGTTTGAGACACAAGATACAAGATTTAATAGATGGTAATCATACTGATCTTATCAATCTATTCAAGCCTCTTTAGGCCAAAAAAACATAGGATAAAGCTTTGAAAATATTCTTAGATCCCTTTTTTTAGAATTTTAAACAAGAGACAGGGGACACATCAGGGCTTCACCATGCATATCATGCACATCCACCACTAGATACATATAGGGCACCTTCAGTTGAGACACATCCTTTGGGCAACATGATTGGTGTATACAATTATAGAGTTCTAACTAAACCTTCCATCTCCTTCTTAGAGTAGGATATCATTGAGGATGATTCAAATTATTGTGCACTCTTTATAAAATCTTACATTCATAATCATCTTATTCATCTTGTTCTCATAGATAATGGATCTAAGGTGATCATGTGTACTATGACATTATTGTAACATTTGGAATATTTAAAGTAGGATATTACCCTGATGGACATAGTTAATTAATGGATTTAATGGGCACCTATAGATTTCATTAGGTGAGATCATACTTCCTCTATAGGTTGTTCTAACATATGTGGATACACCATTTTCTAGAATTCCTGGTGTAGGATTTTTCGATATGCTACTTAGTTGACCATGTATTCAAAAACTTTGAGAAACACCTTATATATTTCATAGATGCATTAAATTAATTCATGATAATTATGTTGTTACATTTAGAGGAGTTATATATGAGTTACCACTCCCTAATTCAGAGCCATCTTCTACTTTGCAGTCACCAATTTCAGTTTAGCCTCTAGTTCTAGTTTCTCTAACAATTATAGTTCTTCTTCTAGTTTTGATTTAGACATAGTTGAGGAATCCATAACTAGCATAGAGATTTCATACACCTCCATATATTTAGGATTATAGATAGCTTCTAGATATAGTGTTCACACCCAAGCTATTATTATTGAGATCTCATGCATCTACTCATAGAGCACATGTTTAGAGAGCTTCTCCTACTACCAAATGGGTCCTTAAGAGCCATATAGTTGTATCTACTTCTCATAATTATAGAAAGACCACATAGTTTGTTTTTACTTAAAATATTTAAAAAAAATTATAACATATTCAACTTTTAGATCCACAATATCAACACATCCATTGTGCTTCATGATCATGCATGATTCCTCTCCTTGATACAGGACACCATGATAGGGAGTTTCCCATGAGACTCATTGATTAGTATCATTTCTTATCAATTTTTATTTTACATAATCTCCTTTATGATTTATTTTATATATATTATTCTAAAAACATTCAAATATTTCAAAATACAAAAACATGTAAATAATTTAGAAACACAAAAATATTTTGATTTTATGCATCATCCATGCTTTACATTTCTACTACAATGCTAAACTTACATTTATTGTTTTATGCTATTATTTTTCAATTTATCTACATTACCATGCTTCAATTGATCTTTTTTTAGTGTGTGTAGTGACATCTAAATCCTTGATTACTTCACTCTACCCTTTTAAGGGGCATCCTACTTCTACATTAGAGATACACATCGATATACATACCCACTAAGGGCATCTTCTACATGACTATTTCATCTAGGTTCTGTCATTCCTACACCACACACTCTAGTTATCATGATGATGTATATTATTTACTATCTTACATATATTACTCTATCAACACTCATATGTATATAATAATTATGTATTTCTTAGCATTTACCTAGTTTTGTATTACCATGTCTTGCAAACTTTCACATTCTTACTTTGATTAGTTAGATGAAATTGTATTTCTAGTTTTTACATGATTTCCTTTCTTGCTTTATGTATCTAGATTGATTACAATCCTTAGTTCTTATTTTATCTCCTATATATGCCTTAAAGCATTTGCCAATGTCCTTTGTTTCTATTCATGTGTGTGCCTTAGGTCATTTGCTAATGTTCTTTGTCTGTAATATTCTATGTGATTGTGGATTTCATACCAACATTTCTTGTTTTCAAATTTATGTGTATGTGGCATTTTAACATGAATGGTATACTTGCTTTCTAGTTTGACTGATATGTGTCCATGTCCCTTATTTGTTTGGCCCCTTGGCAACTCTTGTACTCTTCTTTCTTCTTGCCTTGTGTGTTTATTACTTGTTTGATTTTTAGTGTTTGAAATACCATGATACACATCATGCATTATCTTGTTATTGTGATCTAGGAATTTGAATCAAGAGACAATGGTTAGTATGGTGTTATTTCCAAAATGAAAATAAAATGAAATAAACATAGTAATAGCATAACATCTCTAGGCTTAGACACTAGGAAGAGCTTAATTAAAAATATTAAATTACAAACACAACTAAAAAACAAGGAATGAAAATACAATAATTCCCTCACCTTCCTTGGATGTTCCAAATGCCTTTGTAGAGGTGGCTTGTTTGGCTTGTGCTCACGAATTCCTTGGCAATGGAATCTTGTCTACCTCTATCTCTCCTTGCCAATTTTGGCTTGTGGCTTAGATTGGCTTGGAATCAATTTGGCATGGTAACACTAGTTTTATAAATCTTTTAGAACCAATCTTGAATTATAACTTTGCATTCTTATTTCTTAGAAATGATGTGGTGAGGCTTGTTATTTATAGATTTTTGAGATTGATCAGAATTAACTAGAACCATCCATCTCAAAATTGAGATGTGTGGTTGAGGATTAATTCAATTTTTGGAATTAATTTTTTAACTATACTCATAATGACATTGGAAAAGGGGGAAATTAATAGGTATGGAGGGCATCATGGAAGGCACTGATGAGGCATGGAAGGCATGAATCCTAATATTTATGGCATTTATGGCCTAGGGATGTCTTCCCAAGAAATGAGGTCACATGATGATGTAGATATTCAATATTCATTTCAAAAAACAAGTATTCAACAAGTTTCTATGGAATTTTTGATTAGGCCTTGATTTAGTTTAATTATATCTTAAGCATGATTAAGCACTTTGTGCACAAATTACTCAAATTGATCAGAATATCTTATTATTGGTCCTAAATTTGACTAGATTAGAATTGGAATGCAATTTCAAATGAATTGGATAGATTATATTATGTAGGAGGTTACCAAAAAAAATAACAAAGGCACGTGTCTTGTGAAAGAGATTTGATAGGAAAGATCAATCCAGAGCACCAAGGTGCAAAATTGGCATTTTGACTTAGAATGACTTGATCAAAGTTAGTTGGCCCATAAATTGCATTACACCATTTAGTGATATCATAGAAAAATTGGCATTTAAATATGATAGTTTAAAATATTTTAGTGTGCTTTAGTGTTTTTAGGCCAAATTGTGCATTTTGGGTAGAAATTGGCCAAAAGCTTGATTAGAGGTTATCAGTGGCCAACTTTAGATGTTTATAGTTCTCCCCTATTTGGGAGGGGATTGAAAGCTATAAGCACAATAATGTCTTCTCAAAGGATGAGAAGGTCCTATATGCCTACAACTGCAATGATGATAAACTAACTATATGATGACCCTTGAGGGAACATTTGACACAAGTAAGTCAGTAAACAGTCCCTCAAAAAGAAAGAAGTGAATTAAAGGGACCAAATAAAGGAAAGATGATGGGGTGAAAAACATAATGAGACTAAAAACATAGTCAAAATCATTGAGAATGCAAGTGGGATGGTCCAAAATGGTTTTACCAAAGGTAGTTATAAACATTGCACCCTGAGAGTGGTAATGTGGTATATATCACAATGATTTTCCCAAAGGTGGTAATAATCATTGAGAAGATGGAGCTGCCCTAGTGAGGATAGATAAAAAACATAACATGCCCCTATATAGGAAAAAATAGTAAAGTGGTGAAAACATAATGATTTGTCTAAAGGTGGTTATAATCATTGAGAAATGCAGGTGGGATGGTGTGAAATGATCTACCCATAGGTGGTTATAATCATTAGACCTTGATTATGGAAAACATGATAAACTTTTCTGAGGATGATGATAATTTAACGCATAGGGTAATGATGAATTAAAACAACCTACTAATAGGGAGATCCTTGATCGAACTAATAAAGATTCTTTTGTGTTTAATTACTCTATTTAGGATATGATTAGGATGGAATCAGGATGTCGATGTCGAAGAGATATTGATGCTTCCATTGTTGAATAGACTTCTTGAAGCTAAGGTTTGTTATAGCACATGTTGGTAGGCATTATGGTATAACATAATGAGGATTTGACTAAAATGTGCATAAGGACTATCTCTCACAATCCAATACTCAATATAAAATAATGCACCAATGATATAAACCATGATGATAATGTAGACATACGAATATGGATAGATTCAAGTATATGTGTGTGTAAGGAATCACCCAATAGACACACATAAACTGAATCAAGGTAATAGTGTTAAAAGTAAACAAACAAGTAGACAAAAAAATAAAATAAGTAGAAACAAACAAATAAACAATACAATAGAAACCATACAAACATTGCCCCTAGAAACTAGGTGATAACTTAGCAAACAAACAAAATGGGGGAATAAAATAAAAAGAAGGGGGTGGATGATCTATCTCCATATACACTATGCAAGTGGACATTGCCTACATAGTTTCATAGATGTAATATCCAATAAAAAACTTTAGGTCAAATGTAGTTCTCCTAGGGAATAGGAAGAATGTGATAACTAAGGAAAATAAATAGAATGGATATGATAGAAGAATAGGAATGGTCTTGTAAAATGGCAAGTGCGTGAGAGAAAATGGCCAAAAATGATGAGGAAACTAAATGACAAGTGATTTGCTTTTAACTTAGTAAGGGCTCCCGAAATTCTTAAGGCAAAGAAGTGGTTAATATTTTTTTCTTTTATAATGATTTTTAAAATGTTTTTAGAATATTTTGAAGTATCTCAACTCAATCAAGAATGATGAGACACTAAATGGTTTAAGCTCATAAAATGGTGAGAGTGTTCAAACTTAGGTTGCTCATAAAATAGTGAGAGCATGGCTTAGGTTGATTGAAAAATGATGAGAACATGGTGGAGAAGGGTGATTGAGATAACCTTAATAAGTATTGAAAACTACCTACATAGCCATAGAGTAAGACCTCAAGTCACTACAATTCCACCCTTATAGTGGAGGAAGTTGACTAGTGTAGCAATTAACTCAAATAAAATAGGCATATGTGGTGAAAAGACATAATATGACATGAGAAGTGGCAAGTTGGTAAATTAAGGCTTAATGTTTCCCCTAGTTTTCCCATAGGCAGTTATAATCAAGACATAATGGCATAGATCAATGGCACTAATTTTCCCAAAGGTGATCATAATTAGTAGCAAGACTAGTGGTAAGAAAGTAATAGCACATGAAGGATGCAATTGCCAAAAAATATATCACACTATCCTAAAATATGATCTTTGTCTGAATTACTTGAACCAACTAATGAAACTAATTAGATACCTTAATGTTGAAACTATGTAATTAATGGCAAAAACCAAGGTCAAATGGGGTAGGATTTAGAAGACACTAGGTTGATAGAATGGAAGTAGAAAGTTGATACGATAAAGAGATGGATAAGGATGGTATTTGTATAAAGAAGAATAATGACAAAATGGAATAACTAAAATGGTCCTTACAAAATATACACCTTAACATTCAATCATAGTACCACTTGAGATGAATAGTATTCATCAACTCATGAAGTTAATCTCCATCTACTGTGGTAAGACTATATGCTCCTAATCCATAATATTTAGTGATGATGAAAGGACCTATCTAGTTTGTTTTAAATTTCCTTTATGCTTTTTCTCAGCTATGGTGTTCTTTTAGTTTTCTTTAATTATAAGATCACCAAGTTCAAATTTTCTATACTTGATATGTCACTTATAGTGGTGTTTGAGTCGATTCTAATATGATTGAATATTTTTGAGTGTGACTATGTGTTTCTCATCAAGTAGGTCTAGCTCTCACAGGCAAGTTACTTGATAGTCATGATCATCTAGGACATGCTTGAACGAGATGCATAGTGAAAGCAATTTGATCTCAATGGGAAGGATGGCTTTAGTACCATAAATAGGTGAGTATGTAATGGCTCTTGTGGGGATATGATGATTGGTATGGTATGCCCAAAGGGAAATGAATATCTGAATGTGCTAATCATGACCATCATCATTAACAATCTTTCTAAGAATATTGGCAATGGTTTTATTAGATGCCTCAGCTTGGCCATTACCTTTAGGATAATATATTGTAGAAAAATGTTGGGTGATGTTGTATTTAGTACATAATTGGTATAAATCCTTATTATTTAATGATCCTCCATTATCATATATAGTGTTATATGGGATACCTTAGCGGCAAATGAGATGCTTGAAATGAATTTGGAATTTTACTTTCTAGTCATGTAAGGTGTATAGATTCAACCCACTTAGTGAAATACTTAGTGGAAGTAAACATATGGCCATCAGATGAAGTGGGGTTAATCTTCCCAATGACATCAAGTCACCATTTAGAAAATGGCCATGGCATCAACATCAATTTCAAAGTTTCTACTAGGGCATGAGTTACATTAGCATATCTTTGACAGTTGTCACACTTTTTTACATATGCAGTGGCATATGAATCCATTGTGGGCCAATAATAACTAGTATGAAATATATTTTTGGACAAGAATACCCTACTATAATGACCTCCACATACTACTTTTTGAACTTCTCTTAACACTAGTGTAGACTCTGTTGAAGTTAAACAATGAAATATATTTCCATTAAAATTGTGATGGTAAAGGGTGGATCCAAGTAGAGTATAATGAGTGGAATGATGAATAAAGGATTTAGTTTATTTTCAAGATAGGTTAGGTGGTATAATTTGGTCATGAAGGTAGTTATAAATATCTAAGTACTAGATATAATTAAGACTAATAATCTCACAAATCATGGCAACAATTGAAGGTTCATGAGCTGGTGGTGACAAATTCTGAATGAGCAATTGATACTCTCTAGCTTTATCTATTTGTTGAATCAGAGAGCTAATAGTAGCCATGGCATCTATATTTATGTTATGTTAATTTAATATTGGAATTTTTTTGCTTAAGAGTGTCGACCATGGCTTTTTATGGAACCAACTTGTCATCTTTGGTCTAAAAATGATCTTTGACTTGATTGATGATTAACTGAGAATCACCATAAAATTGGATACGATATATATTCCAATGCACTAATTTTCAAAGTCCTATAATAATTAATTCATCTCGGCCATGTTGTTTGTATAGGTAAAGTTGATTCTAAATGATTTAGGGATTAGATCCCCGTGTGGTTTTATAAATAATAAGCCTACCCCCAATCCATGTGTAGTAAATAAACCATCAAAATACAACTTCTAAGGCTATTCTTTAAGGGATGTATTAATGATGGTCATTATGGATTCATCAGGATATTAAAATGTGAGTGACTATGTATCTATGAGAGGTGCTTTAGTAAGTTGATCTGTAAGAACTTGTCCCTTAATTGCCTTCTAATTAGCATACTCTATGTCAAACTCACTAAGAAGCATGATCCATTTAGAAATTCTACCTTGAAAATCTATTTTAGATAGTAGATACTTGAGTGTATCTACTTTTGAAATGACCATGGTTTTATTATTCAACATGTAATGGCATAATTTTTGAGCAATGAAGATCATGGCTAGACAAACTTTTTCAATAGGTGCATAGTTATGTTTATATGTAACCAAGGTATGACTTAGGTAGTATACAACATGATTTTTTTTTCTTGTCATCATGTTGATCCAAGAGTGCCCCAAAAACATGTTCGATAGCTGATAGGTATAACAAGAATGGATTTCTTAACATAAGAGGCAATAGAATAGGTGAATTGACAAGATAATCTTTGAGTTATTAAAAATCTATTTGGAAATAATCATGTCAGCAAAATGCAACTCCTTTCTTCAAAAGGTCTATAAATGGATGGAACTTATTTGCTAACTAAGAGATAAAGTGTTAGATTAATTGTATATTACCCTATAAACTACAGAGTTGCTTTAAATTCCATGGTGGTGGCATCTTAGTTATAGCATAGAATTTAGCCAGATCAACTTCAATACCTCTATGAGACATGATGGAGCCAAGTAATTTTCCTAAAGTTACACTAAACACACATTTATTTGGTTTGAGTCTAGCTTTGTACTCCCATAATATTTCAAATATCTTATGCAGCAGTGTTGGATGGTTGGCCTAGTTTTGTACTTTCTTAATATATCATTGACATAGTATTTAAAAATATCATGCATCATATCATGAAATATGATAGTCATGGCCCTTTGATATGTAGCTCTTGCATTCTTAAGGCTAAATGGCATCATCTAATAACAAAATATTCCCCATGGAGTGGTGAATGTTGTTTTATGTTGGTCTTTTGGTGCTATTTTGATTTGGTTGTATCTTAAAAAGCCATTTATGAGTGAAAGAATTTTATAACCTACCATGGAGTTGATGATCATGTCAATATTAGGAAAGGGAAAATTAACTTTAGGATAATATTTATTGATGTCTTGAAAATTAGTACATATTTTGATCCCTTCAAGCTTTTTACTAATAGGTACTACATTAGAGATCCATTCTGAGTAATCAATGGATCGAATGCATCCTACTTCTATGATTTTTTCCAACTCTTTCTTTACCAATATATCAATGTGAGGATGCATCTTACGTAACTTTTGTTTTACTATTTTGGCATCAATATTAACCACAAGGTGGTGTAGAACTAAGGTGGGGTGTAAACTTGTCATGTCAAAATAGGCCCATGCAAAGATATCTACAAATTATCTTAGTAGAGATATAAAGATTTCATGTTCCTCCTCTGTGATGGGTGCCCCTAATTTTATCCATTTTAGTTATGATAAAGTTCTAATATTATCCTTTGTTTAGCTTCAAGTACAAGGGTTAAACCATCTTCTAGGATAGTAGGTAGTAACTTAAACTATTGAATTATGTTAGGGTCTTTCATTAGGACTTGCTATTTAACTTCTCCTAGACATGGTGAATATAAGTCCCCTAATGAGAGATTTGGCCATGTAATAAAAATAGTCAAAAATTCTTAGAAATTTTAATAAAATACTTGTTGCTCAAAGCTAAACTTTGATCCAAAGGAAATTTCATCATTGGTGGTATCCTAGTGTAAA
This sequence comes from Torreya grandis, assembly GCA_037957365.1. Taxonomy (NCBI): domain Eukaryota; kingdom Viridiplantae; phylum Streptophyta; class Pinopsida; order Cupressales; family Taxaceae; genus Torreya; species Torreya grandis. The sequence continues at coordinate 515,521 of JARHVA010004617.1, read as the reverse complement.
TTTGAAGAAGAATCAACACCCCCATCTAATGGCACCTAAAATAGGTATTCACCACTAGACTAGGCTCTATCTTTACTTTTTCCCTGGTCAAAAAGTACCTCAAAGAGGTTTTCACTTTGAGACCTCAATATTTTACTTATTTTTTTTGGCTAAGGGTGTTCACTTGCTCTCCAAAATAGGCAGTAGGATCTAATGTGATTGAGAATCTTTATTTGTGATCTCCTAATAAAATGTTGTCTCTAAGGTCTAAAAAGTCACATAATGCCTCATCATTTTAGAACTCATCAATCAGTAGATTGGATTCTTGTTGGTCCCAATATATTAGTTGGGGATAATATAATGAAAAAGGTTTATGAAGAATGGCTAAGGTAAGGGTACAAATGAGATTGTTATCAAACAAGTTAGTTTCATCTAGATCATCAAAGGTGAGGCTATGATCAGACTCTTCTTCACTGTCGACATCATCATCACTAGTCACTAGTGATGGAGTTTGAATAATATATGTGGATTCACCCCAAGGTGGTTTAAATTGAAGTCCATAAGGTCTTTCATACTTAGTCATGGAAATTGGCTCAATAGTTCCTTGTTGATTCAATTCGAGGACTCTTCCTTCATAATTATGACACTCTATGATCCTATTAAGAATAGGATACTTAGAATTTTTATAAAAATAAGATTGGTTGTCATTTTATAACCATTATTCATCCCCTTCAAGAGGGTCAAGTCCTAGGCTAGATTCTATTACAAATGTGGCAGGTCCCTTATCTTTGTTCTTTAGTTGCCAATGCATATGTGGAGTGACTTTAGGTCATCCAAAGGTTTTCAAAATCTAAGGAATATTGGAAATATGAAGTGTATCATGGGTCACATACTCTCTTAGTCTATTATCTAAAGTGGTGAAATGATTAGAAGCTTTAGGAGGTGGCATGTGTGAATGGAAATCCAAGATATTACGATCTATGCAATTATCTAGTGAGGGATCAATAAGTATAGATTTTCCTTTATCCTACTTGGAACTTATATTCATGCCATAATGATAATTATATCTTTGAAATTTGACCTTAAGATGACTACAATTTTCATATTGATGTAAATCTCTTAGAATATTAACTTTTATCCCTAAGTGGGAAAACTTGATACATTGGTGTAGTATTGATGAGACTGCATGAATCTCATGTAACTAAGGCCTACCTAAAAGCATATTGTAAGACAAATCAATATAATTCACATGGTAAAGTTTACCATGGGTGAAAGGCTCAATGATAACTAGCAAACTAATGGTGTCTTGTGATTCTCTTTCCTGATTATCATAGGTTTTGATAGTTATTATTTCTGACTAGAGACCTCTCATTATATACCCAAGAAGCTTGATGAGCTTTAGAGACACTATGTTGAGGCTTGATATTTTATATATAAGGACACATTTCACTTTATGTTATTTTATATAAACTTTTATGTATAATGGATTATTATGGAATGGGCCAAGTGAAGACATATCACTTTGGTTGAATGTGACTTGTTGGGCTAGAGCTAGGTGTCCAACCAAAGCTTGAAACTTATTAGGGAATATGTCACTAACAACTGTGGATTGGGCCAAAAAATCATTTAAGATGTTCTTGTGGATTATTGACATTCACAAAAAATCTAAAATAGAAATTTGTGATGGTGTCTTTTGTAATTGTTCCACAATATCAAATTTCTTGTCTTGGTTAGTAGTGAATGGTTTATTCTAAAGCTAAATGGTTGGTTGGATGATAGGAAAAGTGGTGGATGGTTTTGGGCTTGGGATAGTCATATTTGACCTTTAACTCATGATTTCATAATCAAGATTAAATACTATACCATTATTTCTAATTGATGTTGAAAATGGTGTGGGACCAGATAGGACAAGTCTTGGTTGTTGCTGCACTTCCATGTGGTCACATAAAAATAATGAGTTGTTGATATAAGGTCCAAAAGGGGAAGTCCTAGTTTCCTAGTTTTCTTGTATGTACTCCTAGGTCAAAGAAGGATTATCCATGTAATTTGGCTAAATATTATTGTTTAGCAATGGTCTAGGCTGATTAGTGCTTGGTCTAGAATTAATCGAGATAGTATTAACACTACCCCTACAATATGACTTATAACCCTATTGTAGTCATGTGAAACTACATGGTAGGTTTTTTGGTTATTACCATTTTGACCTTGGTTTGGTCCATTATTCTACCATTGTGGGTTTTGATAATGATTTTATTGATTCTACTGGTTTAGCCTTTGATTTTGATTTTGGTGTTGTACCGGCCATTGTTATTGTTACTGATTATTCTACTACTATTGGTTGTTATGTTAGGGAAAGGGGTTTTTATAGATCCCAAGAAATTTATTTAAATTGGAATCACCATTATCTAAATTTATCTCCCCATTTTCCAACATATTCTCAATTAAATGCTTGATTTGGACACATCTTCATAGATTATGCCCATTGACCTAATGATAGTCATAGAATTCATTTTCATGGTACTAATCATGATAAGGAATACCCTAAGATAATGCTTTGGTATAGGCCAAATAATCATATTATAAGTAACAAGCTTTTGAAATATAGACTCAATAGGTTCTCCTAGTTCATAAAATACATGACATATAGGCATAGTTCTTCTATGAGGAGGGGTTTGCAATGGTAATGACTACTATATTTGTTGTGTAGGTTTTGGTTATTGTAATTACAATACTAATTAAGTAGAAATAATATGAAAAGGTGGTATATATGATATTTTCATTGTTTGGACATGATAGGACTTAATTAATCTATTTCCCAAAACATTCTTATTATTATTGAATTGCTTTGGTCTTTCATGGTTATTGGCCTGGGCCGGTTGTGATGTTGGCACTTGAATGGGATATTGGTCATTTCCTTAAGTGGTACCTTGATTTTTATTACTTTAATTAATCTTGATTACTCTTTTATTAATTAGCACTGGCTTGATCAACAAAATTTTATCAATTATCTCTTTAAATGTATGTGCACATTCTAGTTCTAGATGGTAAGCTATCTCACTATGCAAATTTTTGGTAAACATAGTGGCTAATTATTTATCTAGTAAACTATGGGTAAAATAACATGCAAGGGCTCTCCATTGTTGTAAGTAACTTGAAAAACTCTCACCAGCTTTTTATGTTGCTTGCATTAAGTCCACTAATGAAATATCATGCTCAAGATTATAGGAAAGGTGTTGCACAAAGTTATCAGAAACATCATCAAAATCTATTGATAAATTTTTGGGAAACTTCAAAAACCACTCCAAGGCTTACCCAACTAGGCTCCATGGAAACAACAGCAAAATGTATATGTCACTATATGCCACTGGTTGACATGTGACAAATAATTTGGTCAAATGACCCTTAGGGTCACCTTTTCCTTTGTATTTATCAAATTTTGGTGGTTCTTATCCTAGAGGGAATGGTATCTATAAATACTCCATGTTGAATGGATAGGAATATACATCATCCAATTTGAAATTTTTAGTCTGTTTACCATCTTGAATGGTAGCAGTTACATCATTCATCTATCATAATTATTGGGATAGGAAACTAGAAAGAATATTGGTTTGAGAGAGGATATTGGTCTAGATAGATGGTTGGGAGGTCACAAGTGGGACACTTTGACTAGGTTATGATGGAGATATCTATTGGGGTATATTAGTTTGGTTGGGGAATGGACTAGGAATACACATATGTGGATTAGGATGTATTTGAAATAACACATTTGGTTGTGTGATATTCTAGTTTGGGTTGGTGATAAAGGTTTAACTTAGAGGACTTTGTAGTTGGGATGGAGGGATATAACTACACTATGCCTCCTATGGTTTAAAAGTGACATGCTACTGACTAATTGAACCTTGATATTGAGTGGGAACTTGTAGACCAAGACCCTATCTTTGGATTTATGGCACATTTTAAACCAATGGTTATGTAATAAGTACTCAACAAACATGGGGATCTCCTTGTTGTAAAATCCCTATGAGGAAGTGAAAGTAGGTTGTAGATTTTTCATCTAATGTTGACCAATATTTACACATTGTTGACTAGTCATTACTTGGTTTTGTATTGGCATATTAGTCTTTGACTGAAGAGGTATGTTCATCATTACTTGGCAAGGTGGAAAATTAGTTGACCCTAATTGAGATGGTAATGCATTTGTCTTTTGTTGCATTGATACATTAGATTATGCATATTTTTATGGAATACTACTCATTACTTATTGAGGAGTAGGATTCATCATATTCTATCATTGAGGCATGACATTAGCCATTGTTTGATTACCTAATATCATAGGTTGTACACTTGAGGAAGTAGTTGGTTGAGGTTGGGGTGTAGAAACTCCCACTCCATAGTATGATGACCTATTCATAATATTAATTATAGGCACATGTTTTTGGCTAATTTTTTATGCATTAGTACCACTTTGATCAAGATTGGACATTGTTTTCACATTGTCTACTACATTTGGCTCACTATTCTATGTATAGGCCAGCGACACTTCCTCAATAATGAGCATATGCATCAATTTATCTATCAAAGTGATTTGTAAAAATGGGTCTAAATTTATATTCTCTTTAACACTCCTATTGAAGTAACTAGGTCAATGAGAGGCTTACTTACCATGTTCATGTGATTGAAATCATGTGTTAGATTTAGGTAGGTTTGATATGTTTTTTGTATTTGGTTAAAGTGATATTCCATGAAGTTTTTTCCTTGATTGGATATATTAGGGTCTTGATACATTGTTTGGAATAGAGCCATAGGGTTGTTAGAAGAATCTTGTTGATCGTAAATGATATTGTGGGGAACTCTTATTAGAATTGTAAAATTTTCATTAGGGAAGTCTACTAGAAACTTGGCCCCTACCTCTATGACCCTAACCAAAATATCATCCTTGTTCTCTAATAAATGTTTCTCAAACAAAAATGGATCATGCATGGAAGCCAAACTAGTAGATTATGACTATTGAAGTAATATCTCATCCACTATAGGTATTGTAGCTAGGTATTACATGGTTTGCTCTTGTTATTATTTTGAATAAGGTGGTGTGTTAACCAGATAGTTAGCCAATAGATCTTGGCTTTGTACCATTGATTGAGTATTATAAGAGGGATAAGAATCCATCTCATAAACAATATTATCTACATAGGGGTCTTACACCATTTCTTCTTGTACAACTACATTATTAATCCTTGGATTGTACATGAGTCCACTACAAGTGTAGGAGTACATGTTGGGATCCATAGTCAATGCTTTTGTGATAAAAGGTCAAAGATTTATTCAAACTCTAAAAAATATATAATGTATAAAATAGATGATGTTTCAACTTGGTCTATATTTATCAAAAGTATCAAAAGGTTTATGCAAAGATTTGCAAGGAAAAAAACTAGAGTGAGGTATCTAATGTTTCACTGTTCACACAAAGATAAGCAAGTAAATGAACCTAAAATCAAAATACTAAACTCTAAGGTTGAAGTGTTTCAAATCAAATTAATATAGGAATTTAAAATTTGCTACGTCTTTTAGCCAAATCTAGCATCAAAAGTTAGGCTCAAACAAGGCATGTGCTAGGACTCTTGTCCAAATGGCATTAAAAGCTATACTTTCAAAATAGATGAAATTTTTAATCTAACATATGTGAAACACTTCTAACAAACACTAGGCATCTTATTCTTGGAAATGAACTTGATCAACTAAGTATAAGGTATGAAACAAAAGGCACTTTAGAAATATTTTATTTTCTCACAAAAAATGGTATAAAACTAGGTTCTTTTGACAAACAAGCTAGACAAAAGTGAATAGTATAACCATTTTAGACAAAAGATCACAAAAGCACACTTGGATTGGTCTAAAAATGTAGGAGCAAATTTTGAACTCTATGCAATAAGGTCTATGAAACAATATTAAAAATGTTTCGGGTAGCTTAATGATGATATACTACCCAAAAAGGTGTGATAAAAAGTTTTCTTCAAAAACTCTCTAAGGTAAAGATGTTTTCCTATAATTTTGATAGCAAAACACTAATTTTCTTGACTCAAAAATGTTATGGTGCATAGACTCAAAGTGCAAGTGTTTAGCACAAAATGGCTTAAGTATATCAAATTATGATAATTATTATGAATATTCAAATGGCCTTCAACCTAAATTGGAAATTAAACCTAATTTCCTTCAATTTTAGTACAAATGGTCAACCCACTTAACACATCAACCTTATGAACTTTTAAAGGTACAATTCAAAATTTAGATTATAAGTGAAGGACTTAAAAAAGACTTAGGTGAATGTCTAGACTCCATTGGGAAACATAACTATACCAAAGTGGATGATATGACTCTCAAGCTTTGGATGAACTTTTGAAAAAGGCAAATTGATGATCTCATGCAGGCAACATAACACCTCTTTGTTCAAAATAAAATTTGGACTATGTGTTTGATTTGGATTGTTTGTTTACACCAAGTTTTGACTCTAAAAAAGACTTTAAACTAGGACAAGACAAACTAATTAATTATCCTTAGATCTTAAACTGACAAGGTTGATTGGTATTATTATAATTCATCAATATACATCATTTGAGAGGATTTTAAGTATTCATCCACAAATAAATGCACATTATGTAGTAGGGTTTTTACACCCCCCTTCTCTCAAATGATATTACTATGACATGAACCTTGAGGCACACCTTGTACCAACAATAATTCCATGTCAAGTGGGGATTTATCTAAGATATAACAAGTTTCTGAACAATGTAGGGGAATTAGTTGCACAATAACTTTCATGGCAAATAATGCAAAAAAAATCATGGATTTTGGATTCGTATCACTTGGATTATTGCAAAAAGGTCTAGTCTTTTTTGTAACCACTACATCCTACTATTTTATCAATATAGTACAATGTCCAAAGTGCCACTACATCCCATTTACAACTCTAAAGGAGCCAAATGAAGTCAATGTCAAGAGATGAAATTCTAGGTCAACGCTTCCCTAAAGAACTTGTAGGAGGTGATGAAGCCCCCCTCGCAAGCCAAGTTTACATAAAAATAAAGAAATCCTAAAATAGAAAGACTTTAGGGTAATTTTAAAGGTCACCCAAACTTTGATAAGTTTTTTTTGAGTTCTTTCGATGAATTTCTTTCTAAGCCATGGACTAGGCTATTTGTAATAGGAATGGCACTTTTGATTCCAAGGGTTCCCTATAGGGGAAAAATTGAAGAGCATACATGAAACATTTCTCTTTTTTCCACACAAAAATTTGATTAAACAAATATTTCAAACAAAAATAGACAAGTGTGTTCAATTTTAAGCCAAAATGAAAGATTTGGTGGTGTTTATTTGACCCCTTAGTCTTAGTTGTAAAATTTGAAAACATTGACCAAAAAAACATCTAAATTCTTTGTTAAACACCCAAAAAAAGGTTCCTAACAGATTTTTAAGCATCTAAAGGTGATTTAAACATGTTTTGATAAAATATCAAGCTTGGTCATGTGGAAAAAATGTCAGCATGTCCTTTAGCTTTGAAGCTACTTTTGGTTTGAAATAATGAACATTGGAAAAATAGCTCTTAGGTCTATGTTTTTGGAAAAACATAGTGAGCAACATCGGTTGTATACATCCAATGATTGTTACCTTGGCTAACTAAAAAATAATCAATGTAAGTTTTTCTAATGTCAGTTAAGCTATGTAACCAAGGTCAGTCTTACTTTGTGACATTGGTTAATGTGTAAAACTGTGGCAACCAAAAATGGTAAAATAAAGTTATAAAATCAATTTGCAAGATTTTTATGGATCCAAATAAATATTTTAGAGTTGTAAAATGATCTTCTTCAGGTTTAAAATGCATCTAGTCCCACCAAGCATGCCATAATGTGATCTAATAATTTGACTCAAGAGAGGATGGTTAGTATGGTTTTAGTTCTAAAATGAAATAAACACACTAATAGCGTAACATATCTAGGCCTAGACACTAGGGAGAGCTTAGTTAACAAAAAAAAATGACAAATGAAACTAAAAATCAAGGAATGAAAATACATTGATTCCTTCACCTTCCTTGGATGCTCCAAACACCTTTGAAGTGTTGGCTTGCTTAGCTTGTGCTCATGAAGTCCTTAGTAATGGAAGCTTGGCTACCTCCATCTCTCCTTGGCACTTTTGGCTTGTGGCTTGGCTTGGCTTGGAATAAATTTGTCATGGTAACACTAGTTTCATGAAGCTTTTAGAACCAATCCTACATTATAAATTTACATTCTTATGTCTTATAAATGAATTGGTGAGGCTTCCTACTTATAGATTTTTGAGATTGATCAGAATCAACTTGATCCATCCATCTCAAGATTGACATGTGTGGTTGAGAATTAATTCAATTTTTGGAATTAATTTTTTAATTATCCTCATCATGACATTGGAAAAGGGGAAATTAAGATGCATGGAGGGCATCATGGAAGGTATTGATGGGGCATAGAGGGCATGAATCCTAATGTTTGTGGTATTTATGGCCTAGAGATGTCTTCCCAAGAAATGAGGTCACCTGATGATGTAGATATTCAATATTATTTTCTAAGAACAAGTATTCAAAAAGTTTCCATGGAATTTTTTATTATGCCTTGATTTGGGTTAATTAGCTCTTAAGCATGTTTAAGCACTTTGTGCACAAATTACTCAAATTAATCAGAATACCTTGTTATTGGTCCTAAATTTGACTTGATTAGAATTGTAAGGCAATGTCAAATGCATTGGATCCATTATCCCATTTAGGATGTTACCAAAAATAAAAAACAAAGGCACGTGTCTTGTGTAATATATTTGATAGGAAAGATTAATACAGAACACCTAGGTACAAAATTGGCATTTTGACTTGAAATGATCTGATCAAAGTTAGCTATCCCAGAAATTTAATTACACCATTTAGGGATACCCTAGCCAAAATTTGCATTTGAATATGTTATTTTAAAATATTTTATCATGTTTTAGTGTTTTTAAGACAAATTATTCATTTTAGGTGAAAATTAGCCAAAAGCCTAATTGGAGGTTATTGATGGCCAGTTTTAGGTGTCTACAGTTATCTTAGATGTCATGATGGACATCATGCTCCACCCCTTGTTTCCAAATAATAACTAACAAAAAAATAAACTTCTAGTTGTAGTTTCAATTTAGTACATTACACAAAATATTACATTATTATATCTATCTAGGCATACCCTTGTTAATTTAACAATCTCCTTTAAAAACTATGTTATATCTTGAGATATCTTCTTGATTATCATTGTTATATCATGTATTTCATAGCATAACACACTTTAGAGGCTCTTTATTCTAATGAAAATCATTTTAGGGTCTTTACTCCTACCCTCATAAGAGGAGACAAAAATAGGTGGTTTGTCATAGAGATTAGAGATCTTATCAGTAAAAAAACTAGATTTAAAACACTCAAAACAACAATTAGAGGTTAAACTAGGAAAAATAGACCAAAAAATAGTGATGATTCAAGAATATTTTTTAGTTTTAGCAAAGGACAACAACTTTGGATATGGAAAATAACACCATACACCAAGCTTTCCTATTTTTGGTGCTCCTTTCCAAACAACAAAAAAACTAGATTTTCTAAAAGTAGGCAAAAAAGTAGGTTTAGATATAGTTTTACACATTTAGACTGGTTTAGAATTAGTAGTTTTCAATACACTTTTTCTCAAATAATCTATATGTAAGTTCATCATACATGGCATGATGGATCTCACTTCTAATTTTTGATACAACAATTGGTATAACTTCTAGATTAAAATCCATGTTCTAGACACTAGTGATTGGTGGAAATGTGCATAGCACATTTATTTTCTTTTCTTTTTGAGTTCAATATTACCAAAGAATTCTCAAAATTTATTCACCTTATTCCATTTTTAGGTGGTTGACATAATTTTGGAGTGGCTTTCATACAATCTTAGCTTCTATATTTCAAAGTGGCTTTCATATAAGCCTAGTGTACCAGTTATAGAGTGGACTTTATACAATTCTAATCTCTATCTCTTAGAGTGGCCAAGAGTGCCTTAGTTTCTTACATACATTTATCTATACATCCCAAAATTTTCATATCAAAGTAGATTCATGGGCTTCAAGATCCATCTCATATGACACACATTCATACTAGTATTAGTTCATAGTTTCACTTCGTGGGGCAATGATGGAGACAAATAACTAGCTAGCCTTTGTATTCTTGAGACACCTACTCAAAAGGATTGGACACATAGTTCAAACATCAATTAACACATTCATGAAGACATAGATTCAATTAATGGGTGATGATGGAGCTAAAACAACATCATTTGCATTCCTGAGTCACTCTTAGGGAATTGAGCACTTAGCTATGTTTTTTATAATAATCCTTGTACAACATCATCTAGCATTCCTTAGCATCATCCAACATCACTCAGCATCACAATAGGTTTTGTATTGGTTTAACTACCTAGTGAGGTGTATTTTTTCCTTACTCTTCCTCTCTCTCTCTTACCTATCTTTATATGTTCTTATTTTAGATATAATGTATTTAGTAATAACTGATCTAATATTTTTTCTCTTAAAAATTCACATTTCATATCATTCTCTCTCTATGCACACTTAACATCACAACAACATCATGAGCTTTACCATTGTACGTAAGTTTAGGTATGCTTTATATTTTTTTTCTTTATCCTAGTATTTTACTTTGTTGCATCACTAAAATAAAGGTGGGGTAAATTTAGTCATATAAAATTAAAAAATTTGTAACTTGAGTGTGACTTGTGACATACATCCCATATGTCCCTCCTACTTACTTTCATGACCCTCATAAGCATCTTTTCACTATTTTTTAGTCATTTGTATCCTTCTAGGCTGCCAACTAATCCAAACTCCTCTTTTCATGATACATCCATCCCCATACAGCCCATCATCTCAAGACTATAGAACCCAACTTAGACTATAGTGTTGGACCCTAAGGTGTCCCATTTTTGGTGCTCCTACCTAATCACATTTTAAGCCCAAATGGTCATTTATTTTTTGTTCCTATCCTCCTTGTCGATCTAACACAAATAAATTTGACCCATGACAAATAGATCCCTATAAAATCCCATTTAAATTTCATGTAGAAAGGGTTGGTAAATATCACAAAGCAATCAAGAATACAAGAAAGACTACTCAAACATATTTCCCTATTCTATGCATACAGTCATCCAATACCATTTATAACTTATTAAAATCCTTAAACCAATCCATAGTCACCTCAATCACACTTAATTTATCATTTTTCATCTTCATACACACTATTTCACAAAGCACATCAAGTAGGAGAACTACATATGGCTTGATCCCTCTTCAGAGTATTGGTATGTAGGCATTGTTCTCATACCAGGGGTGTGGATACACATTTAGTGAATTTTACACACACTAAAACCCATTTTTATAAAAATTAATCAAAGCATAATGGAGTCTAGGGTTTTAAGACAAAATCAGCTCTATAAGGAGTTTGATAGACATCCAATAGTTGAAATTTCATAGGTTGGGTCTCATAGACACAATGAATAAAACCTAAAAAGCTCAAGTCCCTTGACCAATAACAATAGAAGTGGACTATAATTTAAAATCCTAAGGTGTCTTATTTTAATCACTCATGTCTAATCATAAAACAAAGGCTATATCTTGATTTGTGATATTGTCTCAATCCTACATAGTGAATTCCAGTCTTTGTCTTAGTCATATCAGTGAATTTTTAGCTAAGTCTTGTTTTCTTTCCCTTATTACTATTTTTAGAAAAACTCAAATTAAAACATAATTATACAAATTAGTAGCTTAATTAATGCATATTTATTTAATAATTTTACTACTTAGACCCTTTAACTAAATTAGGAATAATACACCAATATTCTCAAAAATGTTAAATTACATAGCTAGATTTTATAGAAAATTTATCAAAAAAATTAGTGGGATTTATGCACCCATTGTTGATACTATTAGATGTGATAAAAATAGGTTTATATGGATTGATATATTTGAAAGAAATTTTATGTTTTTTAAGAAAAGAATAGAATAACTAGTGTTGGCACTTCTTGATTTTAACAAGGTGTTTCAAGTTGAGTCTGATGCAAGTGGAGTGGCATTAGAGCTAGCCTAAGTCAATAAGGTAGACATGTAGCTTAATTTAATGAGAATTTAAATAATTCTAAGAAATGGTATTCAACTTATGATCTTGATTTTTTATCTATGGTTTAAACCTTGAGGAAGTGGAGACATTACTTAATGCTAAAGGATTTTCTTATCTTCATAGATAACCATGCTCTTCAGTTTATGACCAGATAAACCAAGCCCAATCAAACACACATGAAATGGGTGGATTAATTTTAGAAATTCACATTTTTCATCTAGAATAGTAAGGTAAAAACAAGGTATTAGATGCTCCAAGTAGGATAATTTTGCTTGTTAGTGAAATTCAACTTGAGAGAGGAGGAATATTCACTTGAGTTATATGAAATTCATTTATATTTTTAAGATGAATATGAAGTATAAAAATATCCTACTACAATAAAAAAGGATCCATGCATGTAATATATGACTCAAAATGTTTTGGTGTTCAAAGGATTTCAACTATGTGTGCCACAGAGTTTGATGAGAGATAACTTGATCAAAGAGAAACATTGTGGAAGTTTGGTTGGTCACTTTGATTTTGATAACACCTTAATTTATCTTATTAATAACTACTATTGGCCTAGGATGCAAGCAAATGTGATAAAATTTGTGGAAAGATGCAAAGTTTCTCAATATACAAAGGGTAAAAATATTAATACAGGCCTATACCAACCCTTAACAATAACAAATAAGAATTTGGACTCCACTAACATGGATTTTGTCATGGGGTTGATAAGAAATCAAATAAGTCATAATTTTATATATATATATATATATATATATATATATATATATATATATATATATATATATATATATATGTTTTGTGTATAGATTTTATAATATGTACCATTAAATACCTTATAATACAACCAATTATGCTACTCATATGGCCAATTTGTTCTTCAAGAAGGTGGTTAGAATACATGGCATACCATTGACTACTATCTTTGATAGAGATACAAAGCTTATAGGACACTTTTGGAGAAAATTATGGAATAATATATTAACTAAATTTAAATTTATCTCAACTAACCACCCTCAAATAGATGACCAAACTGAGGTTGTCAATATAAGTTTAGGTAACTTGCTAAGATGTTTGACAAAATATATTCCTAAACAATGGGATTTGGTATTGACTCACATAGAGTTTGATTAAAATGACTTAACCAATAGGATAATTGAAAAATATTCAATTTAAAGTGGTGTATGGTATGCACCTAATGAGAGTATTTGAGTTGAGATACTTAGGTAAAATGGAGAAAATAAGTGCTAAGAGAGAGGAGTTTTCCATTGGCATGCAAGAGGTGCATGAGAAAATGAAGAATAAATTAGAGTTAAGTGTGGAAAAGAATTAAAAACATTATAATTTGAATAGGAGAGAGGTCAATTTCCAAATTGGAGATATGGTATTGGATCAATTAAGGAATATATTTTTTAAGAGGTGAGTACAATAAGCTAAAGATGAAGAAGATTGGCCCATGCAAGGTCATAAGAAAGTTTTATAGTAATGCCTATGAGATATAGGTTCATTATGGCATAGGTATATATCTGATATTAATTATTATATACTTGTATCCATTCAAATAATGTGCTATTTAGGATCAACTAACTTGAAGTTAGGACACGTCAATCTAAGAGTGGGCAGATTAACTACCACAAGCACAGCAAGAAGAACTTGAGATTATCTTTGACATGAGATTTGTAAAGGTAAAAAGAGGAAAAGAGTAATATGTTTAATTATTGAAGTGGAAACATCATCATATATAGGATTCCACTTGGATGACAATAGCTGACATCATCAAACATGGAGGTACTCTTGAAGACTTCATGAATAGGAGTTCATGAGTCAATTTCTTGTTCCTAGGGATAATGATGTAGGAAGATCAATCCATATTTTCAATTTTTTGTTTATTTTTATCATTTTTGAGCCATAATATGGTATTATAGGTCTCTAATATCATTTAAGATTCATTTATAGGTCTTAATTATTCTTAAATTTTGAATTTTACCCTTTTAGGCATTTTCCTACCAAAATACCAAGTTCAAAAAAATTAATGTCTTTATATAGTTTTGATGTATTTAGCATAATATTTGTAGGTTAAAATGTTTTATTTTTGTTTTTTTTATGTCTTAAGAGTCTTATGATGTATTTTAGTGTTTTCCCACCTTTTTGGTCTTATATTCTATATTCAAATTACTTGCAACATTCAAGAATGCATCTTGTGCATACATAAGACTATGTTGGACGCAAAAAAGTAGTTAAAGTTTTTATAGGAACATATAATGTTTAAAATGTCTAAAGTTATTTATTATTTAAGGTATTAATAATTTTTTATCTCTAATAGATAGATAAGAAGTTTTATATTTTATAAAAAACACTGTGTCCATAATTTTGTGTATGCATGAGTAGAATAAGAATGTCAATGAATGAGAATATATGTTGAAACATGATTTGAATAAAAGTTTGATTATTTATAAGTGAAACAAATTTATATTATTTAATTTTTTCTTAATTTTTTATTGTAAATAATCATCTACAGGTGAAATAGAGGACACCAAGCCTTAAGAGAAATCAGTAAGTCACAGTCAAATTGCAGGCAAAGTGTAAGGTCTATTTTGTTTATTTTAAAACAATAATGATTGAAATTTTATTTGGGGTGTTCATAATTTTAATTAATATTATTTTAGTCCTCATAATTTATTTTAAAAAAACAAGACTCATCAAAAAATGTAACTCTATCTACAAAGTCTTATAACCCTGCATTTTGTGAGTAGTCAAGGTGAGAATTTCTAATTTGTAGTCTATTTTGAAATTGTGGTGTTTGTTCTTCCAATTTATAAAGTTATATAAATTTGTTAAAGATCCTATTAAAGTATTTTAAATACTTAAAACACTCATTTGATCTTTAAAACATCAATGTTTCACCTCTTGTTCTATGTAAAACCCTACCTTAGGGTTTTTGACCATTTCTAGGTTTAGGTATATATGCTTTGTTTCAGACCTTCAAATTTGACCTAGAGATTTATATTAATGTACTTAAATTTAATCAAACACTTTATTTTATTCTTGGCATTTGTGAGGTTTTTGGGAGCCATAACTCAATTTTGTAGCTTAAGTGACCTAATTAAGGCCCAATTAGAGAAAGGTCAAGTTGAGTTAATGCATATACCTTAAGAGTTGGCTCATAAAAATTGGTAAGGAGTTATATTCCATTAATGGGTATATAAAAATATCATTTTTAACCTCTTTTTACTTGTCAAACCACCTATAAAAGTGCCTTATGATGGTTACAAGAAAAACATAATTGTGAAGAAACAATTGTGAGCTGGTGTACTTCCCTTGAGATTTTGAGTGTGAAACATTATGGAGAGTAAAAATAAGATAATAGATATGTGAAATAGATATTTTATTTATTATAACCCTTATAAATTTCTAAAACCAAATGGATTTATCCTTGTGAAGGGTTATAAGGAGCTAGTCCTAATTGAAGAAAGTTACTAAGCGATTGATTATATTTATCCCTATGCATCACACCTCAATCAATAAAATGGGTAGATAGTCTAACAATTTGTAACTAAATCATAATAAGCATGATTAGAAAACATAATATAAACATATGAAAATATTATCTAACATAGAAAATAATAAAAAAATAATATGATTTTTAATAACGTAGTATACATACCCAAATTAGTTATAAAAATTAGAAATACAAATATTTATTCTCTTAATATAGTACTAATACTTACATTGTTTTTTAGAGTGAAACTAGATCTAACATCTTTCCCCCTAATATATGTCATCATCCTAATGACATTTATTTAAACCAATAGTTAAATAAATTTAAATAATAGAATAAATATCATTTAAATAAATGAGGAAATAGCCTCAAAACTTTGTCACAATATTCACATGTAGCACTATCCTTATAATATTGGTCTTAGTGGACCTTATATTATGATACTTCCATGTTTCATGAGCTAAGCTTGAGCGTATCAATTATTATGATTGGTTATACTATGACCACCCATGGATCTTGAACCTATAATGCATTTCAATCCAAAACATGTGTAGGATCAACAATATATTTACTAAGATAAGGTACATGAAAAACATTATGCATTTGAGTTAAATCTGGTGACAATGCAAGACTATACACTATGAGATTAATCACTTATAGAAACTTGAAAGGTCTCACATATCTCAGTGACATTTTTATTGATTTCCCAAATTTAATAGCACTCATTCAGGGTTTGACACACATAAATACTTTATTTCCAACTGAGAATTACCTTGCTATTATTTTCAGATTAGCATATCATTTCTTCTTATCATTAGATGTAGCCAGTATTTTCATCATTAAATTTACATTTTCTTCCATTTATACAAACATATTAGGCCTAAAATCCACTATTTATTCTAATTTATCCTAGCTAATTGATGTTCTACACCTCTTACCATTTAATGTCTCAAAAGGAGTAGTTTTCAAAGCTAATTGGTATGAGTTATTTTAACAAAAATAAACCAATGGTATGTATTACTAATATTTATATTGTTGATCCATGAAATACATAATTAAAATATCCTCTAAAACCTAATTTATTCTCTTTATTTGCCCATCCATTTATAGATGGTAAGCCATACTAAATTTTGGTTGTGTACCCAAAGTTGAATTAAGAGTTTTACAACACCTTAAGGAAATTCTAAGGTCTATAATGATAATTTTTAAAAATCCATGAAATCTATAAAACTCTTTCATAAACCTTTTGGAAAGCATTGTTGCATCATCTACTAAATTACCTAGAATGAATTAAACTGCCATGGTAAGTTTTTCCTTAACTACCAAAATCATGTCATGACACTTTTTGGACATAAGAAATCCTTGGAAAAATTCCATGATAATAACTTGAAACTTACATTATAGTATGGAATGTGGCTATATAAACCAAGTAAGATGAATATGTTTAGCCTTAATTAGATGACACTTCAAGCATATAGACATATAATCTATAGCATTCTTTTTAATTACCTTCAATAAATATAATTGTATTAAGTATTATAATAGCTTAGTCATTTTATGATGCTCTAAATATGAAAAACTTTAAAATTCCTTTATCATAATATTCATTAAATTTTCCCTATCAAGTAGATATATTATACTATTGTACTTTAAAAGTTCATCATTCTCAAATTTAAATCCATGATATCTATGATCCTAAGAATTTTTAGCCCAAATTTTCTTAACATGTTCATAGAATTAATCTCTTGGTGATAATTTTAATACCTAATCTTGAAATGTGATACTTATCATGGCCAGAGTTGCAATATACCTTCTACAAATAAGGTCATCTACAACACTATTCTCTTTACCCTTAATATAATTAATGTCAAAATCATAGTCTGATAAAAAATATAACCACCACATTTGATACACATTTAGGTTAGGTTTTATAAATATGTACTTGAGTTTTATGTTTTTAGTTTTAAGCTCAAAATGTTTTCCCAACAAATAATGCCTCCAAAATTGTAAAACATGAACTATGGAAACTAGTTATAGGTCATAAGGAGCATAATTTTCCTCATAAGGTTTCATTTTTCTCAATTCATAAGCTAAAAATGAACCATCTTACATAATAAATCCTCGTAAACTATCTCTTGATGCATCTGTTATAACTATAAAATGACCAATTGGATAAAAAAATTCATAATAGTGATGTTGAAATAAACCTATTTTTTACAACTTGAAAGGCTTATTTTTACTTATTAGTCCAAACAAAATGCTACTCTTTCTGATAAAGAGAGGTGATTGATTAGCTATCTTGGATAAGTTTGGTACAAAATTCCTATAATACCATATTAAACACATGAAACTACATACCTCATGCACATTTCCACTCTATATGTCTCTAATCTTAGTTAGATCCACTGAAATTAATTCTTCACAAATGATATGTCCCATGTATTGTAATCTTCCTTGAAATAAAACACACTTAGACAACTTTACATAAATTTTATACTTATACAACCACTACAATACCAAGTGTAAATGATCAACATGATCTTCTTCAATTTTGAAATAGATGAGAGTATCATTTGAAAATACTATCATAACTAATCAAGGTAATCTAAAAACACATTATTCATGAGATTTATGAATGGTTTAGGTGCATTCATTAGTCCAAAAGGAAGTAATATGAATTCGTAATGCCCATGACAACTCATGAAAGTTGTTATTGAAATATATTAATTTCAAATTCTCAACTGGTGGTATCCAACATGACTATCAATCTTAAAAAAAACTATTTCACCATGCATTTTATCAAAAATATTTTCAATGTGAGGTGAAGGATACCTATTCTTGATTTCTACCTTGTTAAGCATTCAATATTCAATTAACATATGAAGGGTTTTGTCTTTATTTGTGAGAAATACTACAAGTGAAACACATGTTGAAAAACTTGGCTAAATCAATCCTTTGGCCAATATCTCATAAAGTTGTTCTCTAACTTGATTAACTCAGTTGTTGTCATTATTTAGGGAGCCTTGGATTATGGTTCTGACATTGGAATGATATCAATAGTGAAACCAAATTTCCTTTTTGTAGAAGAGGATATTATTCCAAAGAGGGTTCCTTAGCTTCACTAAATTTGTTGATTTTGACTACAAATGCTTGGCATCCCTTTAGCTAAGTCTTTTTCAACTGAATGGCTAAAATTTTCCTTAGTTTTAAATCTATTAAATATCCCTAGATTTGGGTTTGATTTCCCAATTCAGTGAAACAATCAACCTTATTAATAAAAAAATCAACTTTGGCTTTGTGTTTAGATATCCAATTCACTCTACAATCATGCAATATGATCATAGTGGTGATGCATAAATATTTCCAACCATGGTGAATTCTAGAAATTGTATTTCACCTTCAATAATAAATCTATCATCCTTGACCTTGGATTCATTCTCATATTGAAATAACCAAGCATTTTCTGTAAAAATAGTTTTCCTATATAATTTACTTAACATTCTATGAGAGATAAAGCATTTAATGTGTCCTATATCTATCAAAATAGAAATGGGTTACCCAAAAAAAGTACCTAATACTTTGATGGTAGAGGCTTGAAATTTGACTTGATTATTATCTATTACTACATTAATGCATTGTTGAAAAGTTACATCTAAGATGTAGAGGTGGATGAATTCTTATTTATATCAGTTGTCTTCCACTGAGGATAATACTCAGCATAATGTTCTCCTCCACATGTAAAACATCTTATATATGTTATCTTATCATGATTAGAACCCTTGAATCCTTCTCTAAAAATACCCCCTAATTTATTTTTCCCTAAATTATTACTAAATATTACATTCAAGATATTGAACTAGTTCTTAGAATTCCCATTCCATTTCCAGTTCTTTTTTTTGAATGGTGTCTTAGAGCCTCAAAAATTATTTTAAATTTTTATCTAACCTCTACAAGTGATTTCAAATTTTTATCCTATTAACTACCTTCTCAAATATTGTAGAATCAATTTGGGGTTTTACGCCCATAATTAACTTCCTGATATAGAAATGTTCATCTTTCTAATACTATAGAACATACTTCAAGAGCTTGGTGAATTGCTCCATGTATTCATTCACTAACAAATCCCCTTGTTTTATATTCTATAAATATATTAATTGATGATCAAAGTATAGTTGGGGTATCCATTATACCCTAAAAAGAGTCAAAAAGTACTCCAAAGTGGTGGTAGTATAATCAAGGTCATTTCAAGCTTCTTATTATCCGACCAAGTTACTACTTCACCAACTAGTTGGTAAGCTACCTACACAATTTTTGTTACCTTAGAATAATTTAAAATATCAAAATATTTTTTTATTTTAGTGAAATAAGATTATTCTCCATCACTCAATATCATACCATCAAACTTGGGTGGGTTTTCTTTCTTCATATCACATGTGAGCTCTACAGCTACTTGAAATCTAGCCACTCATTGACCTTCATCATCCCTTTGATCCTGAGGCATTTCCTTCTCAATAGGTTATTCCTATGGAACCACTTATGCTTCTTCTTCATCATGTCTATAAATTTATCACTCTAAATATGATATCATATATGTAGTGGTATTCATGACAATGAGTATCTGATTGATTTTCATAGCTTGTTCTATTATTAACTAATTAAGATCAGCTTGAGGGTTTGCATTTGAAATCCCCTCACCACTCACATCATCTCATGCCATTATCCTTGATGAAATTGGGGGAATATATTTATGTTATTAGAATCATTAAGTCTAAGAATTAAACCTAAACTCAAATATCACAATGTTATAACCCCACTAGCTTACACTAGAGTTACATGATTTTTTTAATACAAATGGGACACTTATTCAATCACTAAAACTATATGTATAATCATTTTTTGACTATTAAATGCATCCAAATAATTAAAATTATAAATATATCAACCCATTCATTAGTAAAATAATCTATATGGTTCCGAAAATAGTTTATATCATAATATAAGAATGAATCTCTTACATAATTAATAGTGGAAAGAATCAAATACAACAAAACACTAATATAATCCACATTTCAATTATAAATAAGCCTACATCCATTTTTATCATAATATTCAAAATTAATTACAGGTATCACAACCATTTTTTTTTGAATATCCATCAAATAATAATGTACTACATGTTACATTTTAGTAAAAAGTCAAATATATAATAAAGTATGTACAACAGTATAAATGAGACTCACAAACAACTCAATGATCCATATATGTATCCATGAGTATGATAAAAATGGTTAAAATAGTTGAATATAGTGAGAGAATAATCTAAGTGTTTTACCTCTAACCATAGACCATCATTATCTCACATACATACCTACTAGGAGTGGCCCTACCCTTCATAGAGGGGTAGATAAGAATAGTGTGCATATAGAGAAATTGACTAGAATCCATCTATGTACAGTCACTAATACATTCAATAATCACATAAAACATGGAAACTAATATTAAATCTAATATTATATTAATATACACATGTAAATTATAAATTACATTGGAATGACAGTGTCCTAAAAATAACATTAATTTGGCCAAAGTTTTCATTATAGAAATAAAATCAGGGATTTGAGTCAATTTTAATAATGCAAAAATCTCTTATAATAAATCATAACTATGAAATGTTATTATTGGATAGGTATATGAGTTGCATACCATCACCTTCATATATCTATCACCCACTATCCATTAAATAAGGCTAATAATTTTCACATATAAATTCAAGAAGAATATATATAGATTGTAGTATACACACAATCTAATAATAATGTAAAATACATAAAATCATAACTCATCCATCATATTGTTTACATTCACTTAACCTCAATAGTGATATATATAGGTTCATCAAAATGAACTATACTCAAAACCAAAAATGTATAGGAGACTAGAATAGGAATCCAAGACTATAACACTTTAGTCATTTCATAACATATCTTTATGTTTCCTTTCAAACATTATTATTATAGTATCTAAAAATATCCAACTCTACTATCATTATATTTTATATGAGACTCAAAATAGATTTTAAAACATAATGATGTATCTCAAGTGTATTAAATACATCATTAACAACTTTCTAAAATTATTGCCTCGTTTGCTATTACTTGAAGGTGTCACATATCATAACTAATATTTCCTATTTAAAATTTATGATCTCCTATAATAAATATATTTCTCAATGAATCATTTCAAATAATAAAACCTCCATAATGTGTATACATCATAAACATGTAATCCCATTAACAATTATTTTCTTTCAAAAACATGAAACTTAACACACAATCAATGGACAAATTTCCATATAAAAACATTCATTACATACATACAAACACATATATACATATACATAAACAAAAAAACAAACACACACACACACACACACACACAAAACTCATAATTCATTTTATCACTTACAATTTTACAAAATCATCTAGATACAAATAAATATCAGTTCATGTTGATAACTCAGTGTCTACTTGGATACATATTTTATATGTAGTTATCCTTGTAAGTATGTATTTTCATATACATTCATTTATACCTACCAATAAAATAAGTTCCTAAGGAATAAATTACCAATTATATGCACTCAAATTTCATCATTATATTTTATAATTTATAGATTTGTGAAAAAACTCGTGTGTGTGTGTGTGTGTGTGTGTGTGTGTGTGTGTGTGTGTGTGTTTGTATACGATTTCTCCTTTTTTTCCTTCTTCCATCAATCCTATTATACTTCCCATTTTATCCTATTATTCTTTTCCCAAAATCTATGCACATTTCACATAACTTGGTAACTCTGTCAAAACTCTATGAGTTCACCATCATTCAACTCTAACTCATCAATGCTCTAGATGAACCAACAAACATTAAATTTAATAATTCATCCTATTTATGGGATGTCAACTAAATGAAACCCTTGAAATCCAAAAATGGTAAAGTCAACTCCCAAATCATAGCAATAAAAAAATCCTAATTCATTTTCATGATTCCCATATAACCTAAGTTCTTCACCTTTTCACTTCATGACATATCCAATTAAAAATAATTAAAGTTACAAAGTTAATTTTAATTAATTTTCTCTAGGGTGTTTTTTCCTCTTTATTATTACACCAAAAGGGATAACAAACAAACAATCAAGCAAGACCAATACACACTCATGCCTCAACCAACTATAATGTAGTTAAGGTTAACATAACACAATTTACTTCCTATAGATATATTAATAATAGACCTAAACAATCATATACTTCACATAATATTAAAATAATAAGTGATAAACTTATATAATGAAAAACATGCCTCATTATCTATAATAATAAATAAGCAAGCAACATTCATCATTTAATCATAAATTAGATTAACATTCATTAGAACATGGTGTGTGTATAGGTTCAAATTAATTCTGTCAACCCCAATGTTATTATTTTGATCCCCCCTTGGATTTCACTCTCATTTTGTACTACCTATGAGGGTGGAACAATCCTACAACCACCTCAATCAATCAAATGAGTAGTTAGTCTGAGATTATAACAATAATCAATATATAAGCATAAATAAATTGCTATAATATAAATCATAGACAATGAAATCATAGTCAACATGATCATAAATAATAATAATAATAATAATAATAATAATAATATATGAAAATGTTATCTAACATAATAACTAATCATAAAAAAAATATGACTATCAATCATGTAGCATGCATACCTATATTAGACATAAAAATTAGAAATACAAATCATAAGTTTCTTAATCCACTATTAATAATTAAGTAGTTTTGTAGAGTAAAACTAGATGTGACAACATACATCAAATAAAATAATGCAAAAACATCTATTGACATACCTCTTTATCCATGTGTCCCACATAGGCAAGGCTATCTTCTCATCAAAATAATTTGATGTTTACATAACACTAGTGTGTCCATAATAGGTAAGCCTAAGAGAGCATTGACATCATTTAATCTAATCCACACATCGATGGTATCCCAATTCACCACCCACCACGAGGTATAATTTAGTCTCCCCCATGATCATAATAACTTGGAAACTAAATCTAAACTGAATGGCATCTTTCACATCTCCATAATCCCATAGGATTGAAGCATAGTCAAACAATTTTGATCGACTACTATAGCCTCTCCAATAATCTGATAACCATATTACATATAGTAGTCTCCATAATCTTTGAAACATATAAAATATCAAATAATAAAGTATAAATAATGGATATATCTAAAAATAGAAATAAACTAGATGTTTATTTCCTAATTTAAGAGGTACATTTTCAATATCAACGCATCTAAGGGTTGTTTTGAATACCAAAGCTTGGCTTTCCAAATTAGGGTTCCAAAAAACTACCTTTAGTAACAGTTATCAAACATTCAAAATGGGTTTATTTATTACTCTTATCTATATATTTTAATTTTTAAATAGGACCAAAAAAACTCATTTTTGTAACATTCAACAAAAAGTGACAAATACCCATTTTCTTTCCCTAAATTGGATTTAGCCAGTTATAAAAAAAAATTCTTGAACTCAAGGGTTTTAATCTCTTTAAACCCTTTGGATACATTTCTTAAATCACATGTCTTTGAATTAAATGGGAATTCCTTTATATGCCCTATCAATGGATTGGGTGGTTTAAATTCTTATTTTTTTGGTAAAAAAGATGGTTAAATGAGGAAAATTTACCCTCTGCTTCCTACCAAGAAAACCATTGATATTGTCTCCAAGTAGAGACCTAAACTCAATAGAAAAGATGTTATTTTTTTTCCCTCTTGTCTTGAATGGAGGATCTAGAAAACATAGAATACCCTATTTTCAACTCTAAATTTGAGGAAGTTAGATCATCCCCCAATAAAGGCCTTGGATTTCAAAATGGATTAAAACTTGGTAAGAGTGGTTCCACTTCCTGTGTGATTGATAGTGGGGAACCTCTCCCAGCTTATAATCCTAAAACTAAAAAATTTGTTGTAATAGTTATTGAAGAATATGGTAAACAAACTAAGTTGGTAAAATAAACCAATATTCCATTTAATTTAGGAAATGATCTAGTCTTGTATTATGAGTTAATCATTGATTTTTATCCCCTCTCTAAATGGGAACCCTTAGTGTCTTTTAAGGTCACTTTGAATATCTATGGTTTTGAATATGAGGAGAGGGTATACAATGAAATATTAATTATACCAAATAATCTCTTTGAGCAGATATAACCCCTAATGGGAATTACTCCTAATTAGGAGGATTTGAAGGTTTTGACTAGTGGTGCTACTGATAAATCTAATCCCCTTGATAATGATAAAGGGGATAAGTAAACCCCAAAAGCTCTATAAAATGATTTAAAATTTATTTTACTAAAAAAAATCCCCTAGATGACCCTACTGTCAAAGAGGGAAAAGGGATAAGAAATGGGGTATTAGAAGATAGTGATACTAACAATAAAAAAAGAAAATAGAAAATAAGGCTCTTGAATGTTTTTCAAGATTGTATCAAAATAATGGGGGAATTAAGTCCCCAAATAAAACCAAATAATCCCATGCTTGATTATGTAGATTGTAAGTTAGAATGTAAGGGGGATTGAATTCCAGATATGAAATCCATTGTCAGATAATTCAGGCATTCCAATGCTAATCTTTATTTTCTCCTTCTTTAAGAGGTCAAATATACTAACAAAATCCACTATTTCACCCTTAAATTTATTTAGGATAATGTAATTATCCTCTCAACTAATCACAACAAAGGTAAATGGGTTGCCTCTATTTTGATTAACCAAACTTGGAAGGACAATATTATAGACCATGGTGTTTTTCCTTATAATAGGGTAAACTAGGTTGTTATCAACAAGTGCTTACATTTAAGGTGAAATACATTCTATGGGTATTCAAAGGTGATTTTAATATGATTTAAGAAAGAGAGGATAAACTAGGAGGAGATATACAAAAATGGAAGGAAATGAGTTATTTTTTTGGTCCAAATTCAAAAGATTTCATAAATTCATAGACTCTTTGTATAAAGGTAAATATTAAAGTAAAGGAATATGGTATACTTGGTGTAACAACAAAGATGGATCTAGAATACTTTACTTAAGACTTGGTAGATTCTATTTGAGTAAAGATAACTTTGAGATTTTTCCTAGAGGTGATGGTAATGTGGTCAAAGTCTATTTCTTCACAATTTTAGACCATCCTCCCATTGAGTTGAATCTTTTTCTTAGCAATAATGAAAAATATGAGAAGATAACCTTGAAAGGATTTACAAAATCAATGTGTCCCACCTTGAATATAGATAAATTTTGGATGGTTCCTGATTAGCCTATAATGTAGGAAAGTTTGCCTCAGATTTTGACTCTAAAATTGATACTTGGAATAATTATATGGACTTGTATAAATTTTTTGCTGGGTCTTATGGATAAATTAAAGTGAAGAGGAAAATAAAATCCTTAAAAATTTCCTTGGAGCATATTATTAGTTTGGAAGCTGACCTTCAGAGGGAACCAAGCAATTTAGCCTTGCTTAATTTATTCTCCTTTGCCAAGAAGGATTTAAGGAAACATCAAATTTATTGTGATAGGGGTGTCCAAATTCAGTCCAAGCTCAATTAGCTCAAATTGGGTGATAAGGGTTCTAAATTTTTATTTTATTTTTTAAATTCCAAACATTAAGAATATAAAATCACAAGCATTAAAGAGATTGATAGTATTTTCTAATATCAAGACTATCAAAAAAGTTTTTTTATTTCTACTCAAACTTGTTTTTAACTAAGGGGTCAAATGATCAAATAGAACAATGTATGGTGTTGTATAAGAAGATATTCCAAGAAAATTTGCCTTGGTTCAATAATATTTTTTGGATAGAAAATACCATTAGATAAGATTAGAAATGTGATTGACACTTTCAAATCTGATAAGTCCTATGGTATTGATGGTTTCTTGACTAAATTCTATTATGTTAATAAGGACTAGATCTCTACAGACTGCTCAAAAATGTATAAATAAGAAATTAGGGTGGGATATTTTGGTCTAGAAATAAATAAAGGGATTATTAAACTCATTAAAAAAGAAGGATATCACTCCCTTGTTAAAAATTGGCATTCAATTACACTTCCCAATGTTTCTTATAAAACTATGGTTAAAATTTTGGCAAAAAGAGTATCCCTACTACTTCCTTAGGAGACATTTGAGACCTAGAACATGTTTATGGAAGGAAGATATATAATTTATAATATCATTGCAAGTTGGGAATGAAATTATTAGGAAATATATTCTTAAAAATATATTGGAATGGCTCTCCTAAATTTTGAAAAAACATATGATAGAATAGAACGACCCTTTATTGAGAGAATGTTGAGGTATTTTGAAAGTCAGGATAAATTTTGTATAATGATTTATATTTATTAAAATATGATTATAATGTTATTTTGGTAAATGGGTAAATCACATAATACCTTCCCCTTCAAAGATCAATCAGGAAAGGGTGACCACTTGTCCCATTTCTCTTTGTCTTGGTATCAAATACATAACATTATCTACTAAGAATGAGTGATATTGGCCCCCTGTGAAAGGTATCTAACTTATTAATCAAAGGGAAATGATTTATGTTTTTTAGTTGATGATTCTAGTCTATATTTTAAAATATCCAAGGACAACTTGGAATAAGTTAGAGATAGATTGAATATCTATTGTCTGGCCTAGAAATCCAAAATTGCATACCATAAGTCTTATATTATTGGATGGAAAGAGAATCATCCCATCTAGATAGATGAATTTGGGTGAAACTAAAAGGGCCCAAATCATTTGGTTATATATTTGGGGATTCAATTTTATCTTAATCCTTCCATAAAATATATGTGGGAATGGGTTTACACATAGATTAACAAATAGAATTTAAAAGTGGCAAGATCATCTACTTTCTCTCCTAGGTAAAGTCTAGGTTTGTTAGAAAATTCTCCCTTCATATAGTTTGTATTATGATTCATGGTGGATTTTCAAAAAGCATTAGATCAACGTGTTTCATAAAATTATTAGATAATTCCTATGGTTAGATGGAAAGGGTAACATAAAAAGGCATGCAATTACTTGGAAATTTTGTTGTAAACCAAGAAATCTCGGTTGTCTTGGTCTGAAAGACCTACATATTCAAGGTATCACCCTTTTAATAAAGTGTATCATCAAGGAATTTAAGGGAGATGAACCTTGGAAAGTGTTGGTTATAAATAACAATTTGAGAGTATATACCAATGGTTAAGATAGATGGAAAGGTTTACACATTGTTGACATTCTGCTCTCCCATCATCATTTTAAAGTAGCTGACTCTCTTATCTTTGCATCTATTTAGAAGGCTTGGGACCTAGTGAAACATATTATAACTACCAAACATGTTTTAAATTTTTATAGGATCTTATTGCTTAGGGTATAGATCAATATGGTAGAATCTCCACTTCAATAACTATTAGCTAATTTTTGGCCTACATAGCAAACTTGGCTGAATGTAGTGTAGTGTTCTAAAGATCAAGTATAAAACAAGGCTTGAATAGATTTATGGATGGAATGAATAGTCGAAGGATCACATGCATATTTCAAATCTTTTAAAACACTTTAAGTTTACTTAAAGTGTATTTTTTGTCAATGTTTGAGGGATAGGTCTATAGAGCAAATAGAGGATCTTGAGTAAGTTTCATGGTGAAACCAATTAGATCAAAGGTCAGGGACAAGTTACACAATAATTGGAAAGTGATTTAATCCAATAATAGTTAAAACTCAAGTTTAGAATAGCCTACAAGATTTAAAAAGGTTAAGTATAAAACACTTTTTTGGCTAAGTTTCTACTTGGCATATTGTTTCAAAATTTTATTTGGATAAGTTCAATTCTTATAGACCTTTTTATATAGCTAAGTGTTGGGAGTTATTTTAGAAAATTTATCAAAAATGAAAATCCTAGAGGCATGTTTCTTTTGAAATTTTTATTTGAGGCAAAATCAAGGACCTAATTCTTTTAGACATTTTGTCTGCGACAAATGCCTAATGTAAATGCTCTAATAGAATTGTTTGTTTTAGTGAAATTAATCCATTAGGGTAATGATGGGAGTGTGGAAATCATTGATGAGCATACAAATCTCAATGTTCAAGCTCAAAAATTTATTGTTTTGGGTCCAAATATTGATAGTCGCATAAATGTCATTGACGATCATGTGAACATCAACTGACAGGGATGTGGATGACAAAGTTGAGCCCCCCCCCCCCCAAATTAGTTGTTTGCATTCAAAAATTGTAAAAGGGTCACAAACTAAATGTGGGCATGATAAGTGTCAATATATCGGTTACTTGAGAATACATCTAATGACATATGAGCAAGATGGGATCAAAAAATTATTAGGCCCCTATAGACAAGTGTAAAAGTGACAAATGGCAAGATCTCAGGAGTTAGATCCAATAGAGTAGGAAAAGACAAGTTAGTGGGTCCTAGTAAGATAAATGGATCATGTTTAATTGCATAAAATAAACTAATGGTATGTATAAGTTTAATAATTTAATAATACATTTTCACATCTCTGAAATTAAATCCACAATAAGTATTCACTTGAATTCAAACATGAAAGATCAATGGTCAGCATTCAACAGATAAAAGATCTAATGATGAATAGTTACTAATAGGATAGTGGGTGTAAGAAAATCAATGGTGTGTATTTAATCATGTAAAAATATCAATGATAATTAGGGGTTAAAAATGTCAAGAAGCCAATGATGATCAAACCAAGCGTGAGGCTACCAAGTGACTTAATTTGGTAAACCCAAGTTAGTTACTGATAACCAATGAATGGAGGTGAGTCAAGAAGCTTTCAAAAGATAAAGATACATGGAAAATGATAAATATGATTGGTTTCAAAGACCTATGCTCAATTATTTCTCAATGGCAGATATGTGATTATGGGGAAGCTTTGTTTCCTTTAGCATGGTCTTTTTCTTGACAAGCATATATTTACAACCACCTAAAGTAGACCAACCATGGTTCTATAAATTATAAGTCATAAAGATTTTGTCTTCATAAGTAGATCAAAGAAAAGATGACTTAGAGTCCTGAGAAGGTGACTTGGTGGTTGGATAAATATTAATGGAGCATTCAATTCTTTTATGAGGACCTTCTTTCTTGATAAGATCATGACTCAATGTCCTTGAATTGGTGCTAATCCATCAAAAATGGTTGGGCCTGTTTTAATGCACAACTCTCTCTCTCTTTCCCTTTTCTATAAATATAGGATTTCAATCCTTGGAATGGATCCCTCTCTTTGGTATGAATAAAATCTATTGATATTTGTACTGTAACACCTGTTTAATATAATAGAGACTGAATTCCTCCTTTTGTAGTTGAATTGAAGTGTGTATTATGAGTTTATTGATTGGTTAAGTGAATGTATACTTTCCTTTCCTCTCAATTTTATCACCTTCATGATCTAATTTGGTAATCCTCAGAGGTCATTCTAAGCACATATATAGTCTATTAGTTAGTTTGAAAGTGGATAATTGCCCTCACATGCTAGATTAATATATAATTCATGTATTTTTATGAAATACTAATGTGATTGATTTTTTTCAATATTGAATGATTCTTATAGTATGTATTGTGTGAGTTTGAGTGATTGAATCATTGATTCATCACCTCTTTTTACATGCTTTCATAAGTTATTGTTAAAATCTCTCTTCCTTTTCCAAGTAATTGCTAGTTTAAGTTTAGTATAAGTGATAGATCCAAAAGGAAGATAGCCTTCTCTAGAGGTCTAATATATTATTAGGATACCCACATCCTAGGATCAGTCCCATGTTGGACTATCTTTGACTAAATAGACCTAAACAATCCCCTTCTTAGCTAGGGTGTAAATCTAGAGCACTAAAAATTTTGGCACACCTGGTGGGATAATTTTTTATAGAATATCTAAATTTTGGAGTCAATAAAAGTATTTTTAGTATGAATATACATCCACCATCATTATAAGTTGAGTATTATTTAAATTACAAAGATCTAGATAGTATTATTATGCCAAAGGTCATAAGAATATCAACAAACAAATGTATTCCCTTTGAATTCATTGAGTTATATTTTACTTGTTATAAAATAACTAGATTCAATAGCACAAAACATTATCCTCCAAATCAATATTTATCCCTTAGTCAACCTATTATTTTATTCCAAGATATTATCCCCATTTCCCAAATTACCTTTTCCCAAATGGTGATCATGAATCAAATGTTTGCTCCATTTAATAGGGGTAGTCCCTTTAATTTGACCCATATTTATGACATCCCTATGTCTACCCTTAAGAGTATCCCTTTTTTCTTAGGATAATGGGATAAAATAACTAATATTGAACATATTCAAGATGTTTCCAACCTTTGTTGCATTCATAATGTTATTCAAGATAATGTGGCTATCAAAATACCTGTTGCTTCCTTCCAAGTAAAATCATTGCAATGGTCTAAGAATATTCTTTTGAATTCCATTAATACATGGTATGATTTAGGTGAAGCCTTGGTCAAATAATTTGAAGACAAATTTGATCACCTATATTTAGTGAAATAGATGACTACCATAAAGAGGTACCCCTATGAATTCATGTTTGATTTTAACCTCAGATTCTAGAAGACATGGACTATGATACTTGTATCAGTTAGACCATCCCCATAACATTCCTTCTTATAATATTTAAAATCCCTCAATTTAGATATTAGTGTGATGATATAGTCCATGGGTGGTAATACCTTGCCAAATGATTATGAGATTGAAATAAGAGTGGAGAATAACTTGATATAAGATGGTAAGCTTTCTTGAAGTCCTTTAATGCCTATGTTCCTAGAATTATAGTCTACTCCACCCCATCAAGTTCCTCAAATCCCATCTTTAGATCCTATTCTATCTCCTAAATCTCAAGTTGTAGCCCCTTATATTTAGCCACTTTTAGATGGATATTTGATAAGTTTGTTACAATATTTTGGGAAGGAAATATTTTAACTCAAAAGATAGTAATACCAAGGTATGACTTATCAAAAATAGAATCATACCTCCTATAATAAATAAAATCAAAGTCCTCCCTATCATGGTTTTAGAGAAAATAGACCTCCTTATTAGTTAAAAGAATCCATAGTGCCAACTAAACCATATGAATCTCTTGATCCTAATGCATCTTCAAGTTCAAAATCCCTTATTTTAATGTCTCCTCAAAATAATTTGATGCAAGATTCAAGTTGGCAGCCATTTGATCCCAATGATACTCAAAACCAAGCCTTGATATCCCAAAACATTACAATGCCACAAATATCACAATAAGAGTGTTCTCTTTAATAAAGTCAATATCAAGAGACAAACATGGTTTCACAAGGAGATACTAAACAAGTCCAAGGCCAACCTATTGCCATTAATGTAAATTAGAAAATGGATGATCATGTTACATTCAATCAAATTGGTGAGACTAGAAACATCAATGGTCAGGTTGTAACTCTAATTAGAGCTAAAAAAAGAGTTGTTGAGGAACTTAAAAATGTGAATAGTGCCTTTATTACTCTTAATGTTTTTTTAAAGAGTGATAAAGATCAACTTGTTATCCCTATAACATATAAAAATTAGAATGTAGAGGCTAAGAAGGTCCCTTAAATACCTCTAGTCCATGAATAGCCAGTGGTTCAAAAGATGTAGCCAAAGGTTAATGGATCTCAATTCAAAATAATAGATCAAATGAAAAATTCTAATTTCAACATTATCATGTGGGATTACCTTTCTATTCTAGTATAAAAATATATCCTTATCCAAGAGCTTTCAACTCTCAAGGTATGTCCAAAACCAATTATGAAACAAAGGTGCAATTTTAAAAAAATCAGATCATCTAGCTAAGAAATAGGTACAACAAGTACATAAGATGGTGAAGGTACACAAATATAATGTAAAATCAATCAAAAATCCTCCCTTCTACCTTTTTTTGATAGCTATTGACTACCTAGTTAATAACTATATGGTTGATAGTGGAGGTAGTAGCACTGTCATGCCTAAGCAAATTATAGATAAGCTTGGTCTTGTCTATGAACCAAATACTAAAGGAGTATTAAAATAATATGAGTCACCAAAAAATATATTAGGAATCATCAAATATCTATATTTGACACTATATGTTTTCCCCAATGTTACCATTCAAAAAGATGTGGTTGTGGTGGACTTGCCTCCCTATTTTTATATGTGTATTTAAAGAGACTTTAACTCAAAGACTGGAGGATATTTATCAGTTTATTAGACATATTTAATTTTTAGGAATAGGTATGATGATAACGTAATAGTACATTATGAACCTATTGCATGTTTCTAGCTGGAGCCATATATGACTAAGTATTATGAATAGTAATTGTATCATCTTAGATGCAATCCTAAAAACTAGTAGAGAGGAAATATAATCACCTTGAGATAGAGTTATAGATATATTATTAAATGAATGGGCCTCTAATTTTCATGATAATGATCCTTATAAGCTAATTTTAGAAGAAGGATTTGTTTTTTATTGCCTACATGAAAAATATACACCAATTCCAAATTTGATGAAGGATGATAAATCTAGTGATAGCTTATGGAAATTATACTTTGATGGGTCAAAAAATAAACATGGTATTCAAGATATAATTATGTTGATTTATCCATCCAATCAAAGGTATTTATCTTCTATCAAATTTTAGTTTGGTTTTTTAAATAATGTTGCTGAATATGAGGTACTAGTTCATGGTTTGCAATGGCCAAGAAGGAAGAACATCAATACATTACAAGTATTTGTAGATAGTAAACTGGTATTTCACCAAGTAAGAGGTATAAACATATGAAAAAATATATTTCTTAGATATTACAAATACAAGGTGTGGGATTTACTTTAATATTTTCAAGCCTTCAACATTTAGGAAATACTAAGAAATGCGAATAAATATGTAGATAAGTTGGCTACCATTGGGTCAAAATTTAGTATCTAAGATTATGTAAGAAGTGAAAAGGTTCAGTCACACAATAAAGTATTTTTGAGGCCTTCTATGCTTGATAACAATGATAATTAGTAAGTGTTTGAAGATGACAATCATATTTTCAAGTTCTTGCAAGAAGAGGCTGAATTTTCTTCAAGGAACCAAGATAAGTTCTCATAGTAGTATGGTGACCAAATTATATAGTTAAAGATAAATAATATGCCAAAATGTATTTTCACCCTTGAAAACATATTCAATGGTGATGATGAGATGAGGAAAGAAAAGCATACATTATCAACAAAGGAAGAACATTATACCAACATGGAGATTATAACTATTAAGAGATTAAAATTAGGTACAGTTTGCACTCTTTCAAAAAAGGAAGTTATGTTTAAGTTTTATGGATGTATTTACATGGAAATATAATGAGCCTAAAGGATTTTATCCAATTCTATCTCAACACACCATTAATTTAGAAGCTAAAAATAAGCCAATAAGACAAAGGTATAGGAATATCAATCTAAATCTTGAGCCTTTGATGAGAGCTAAGCTTCATAAGCTCATTGAGTTAGCTATCATATTTTTAATCAAGCACTCAACTTAGGTGGTAATCCTTGTTATATTATGGACAAAGAGAGGTGAAATTGATTGTTTATCAAATTTTGTGACTTGAACAAAGATTCCCTTAAAGACCACCATCCATTTCCATCTATGGAAAAAATTCTATAGTTGATTATAGGTTTAGAAAGTTTCTCCTTGTTAGATGGATAAAATGGGCACAATCAAATTTTGTTCAAGAAAAAATACCAATTCAAAACAACTGTCACCATAAAGTAAGGGACATTTTAATATAGAAAGATGTCATTTAGTTTATCCAATGATGGAGCCACTTTTTATAAACTAAAGGATATGGAATTTTAAGGTCTCCTTAACAATTTTTATTATTGTTTATTTGGATGACATAACAGTGTTATCTAATAGTGTAGTTGAGCACATGATTCACCTCGAGCAAGTATTTGAAAAATGTAGATAGTTCAGGATATCTATAGAGACAAAAAAGTGTGTCCTTTTGGTTAATGAAGGTAACCTTCTTGGAAATGTGATTTCAAATCATGGTATGAGTATATATCTTGACAAGATAGATGCAATTCTTTTACATTCCTTACTTAAGCACAAGAAATCTCTGCAAATATTCGTAGGTATGATCAATTTTATAAGAAGGTATATTTCAAAATTTTCCACTTTAGCTAGGCCACTTACAACTATGCTAAATAAAAATTAGAGTTTTAGTTGGTCCAAGAAAGGAGTAAGAAGCTTTGAAGACATTAATAAATCCATAACCAATGCTCCTACACTCCTAAAACTTGATTTCACAAAGGATTTTATCCTATACACCTATTCTTTCATTGACATAATTTAAGGTATTATTATGTAGCATAATCATGAGGCTTTAGATCAACTAATAGCCTTCTTTATTTAAGGATTAGAATAATATTAAACAAGGTACTCTTTTGTTGAAAATCAGGTACTTTTAGTTATAAGGTCACTCAAGAACTTTAGATACTTATTGTTTGATAATAAGATAAATCTGATGGTTTCCCATCCAAGCATCAAATAATTCCTCTTCAATAATGATATAAATGAGAAAAGATCTAGTTGGATAACCATAGTAATGGATTATGATGTAGATATCAAAGTAATAAATCTTGTAAGAGGCAAAGAACTTTGTGAACATCTATCCCAATATTTAAAAGAAACTAATGAGGTGGTTATGGTGTCAAATAATGAATAAATTATGGATGATCACACCTCACCTTCCCATTGGTTTTAAGACATGATAATATTTATATAGGATGGTATTTATCCTTCTCTTCTAATCCTTTCAAGAATAAGATATTTTAGATTACATTCAATTCCTTTTCTTCTTGTTGATGGTAGTTTATTCAAGAAAGATATCAATGGTATGATGCTAAGATGTATAGAGCCACATCAAACATAAGGATTTCTCAATAATTTCCATGATGGACATGGTGGAGGACATTATTTAGTGATAAATACAACCCATATGATCATGAGAAGTGGGTATTATTAGCCAATCTTATCTGGATATTGTCTTGCATGGGTTAGGAATGTAGATAGTGTGTTATGATTATTGGAAAGGTGAGTCTTGCAGCTTTACCTCTCCAACCAATTGAAATAAATCAACCCTTTATCCAATGGGGATTATACTTTATTGGTATCATTAACCCCCCTTCAAGATATGTACATAGATGGATATTGATTGCTACAGACTATTTTACTAGATGGATAGAGGTAGTAGTGTTGAAGGAAGCAAATGATTCAAATGTTCTAGATTTTTATGAAGGTATACTTACAAGGTTTTGATTCCCTTCAAATACTATTTATAATAATTTTATGGGCTTTAGGGGATCTAGAGTTAACCAATGGGTAGTTCAATACAATGTTTTCCTTAGTACTTCAACAAATTACTATCTGAAAGGAAATGGCCTTATTGAGTCCACTAATAAAAATCTATTGAAGATCATATGAAGGATTATTGAATATAATAAGAGGTTATGACACCTTAATATGAAGTCAAATCTATGGACTAACAGGATAACCTACAAGAAATCAATAGCCAAATCTCCATATAAGCTGGTATATGTTAAGGAAGTAAGAATGCCTATTTATATTAAATTTAATACCCTAGAATTGATGCACTAACTTGAGCTATTAAAAAATAAGCCTATGCAGATCAAATATTTTGAGCTTATGGATCTATCAGAGACATGTCATTAATCCATGCTAGCCATGTAAAATCATCAAGAAAAGGTAAAGAGAGCCTTTGACAAAGGAACTTATTCATGCAGCTTCAATGAAAGAGTTTTTGTCCTCAAATGGGATGAGGAAAGAGATAAGATAGAAGGCATACAAATTTTGAATCTCAGTGGATTTCTCTATATATAATCTCCAATTGAAAATACCACAATGCTTTCCATCTTGAAAAGATGGATGGTGATGAGCTTCCTATCCTAGTCAATGGGATACATTTGAAACATTAATTTTAAGGAAGATAAGTTCCTTATACATAATTTATTTTATTTCCTCCAATTATTGTTTTTCCACACATTAGTTTATTTCTATTTTTTCCCAAATAAGCATTTTTTGCACATTTTCTTTGTTAAGTAGTTTTCTTATTTTATGTTTTTATTTTCCTATTTTGGTCGAATTCTTTTGTAGTTTTAATCAAGAGGATTTTTGTAGTAATGGAACAAATGTATTATCTATTGTGAGTCAATATTCATGTAAATTGTTTGATTTATTAAGCATAGTAAGAATGTTGCCCAGCTGAGTCACCAAATATGTTAGCCAATTTTTGGCTTGCATAAAAAAATTACCTACATGTAGTGCAGTGCCTTGAAGATTAAGTATGGCATAAGGCTTGAATATATTTATAGATAGAATGAATGGTCTAAAGATCACATGAAAATTTTAAATATTTTTAGAAACTTTAAGTTTACTTAAAGTTTAAATTTTATCAATATTGTGGGATAGGTCTGTAGATCAAAGAGAGGGTTCTTGAGTAGGTTTCATGGTGAAACTAAGTAGATCAAAGGTTTAGGACAAGTTGCACAAGAATTAAAAAGTCATTTTATCTAGTAAAAATTCAATAACAAGTTTAGAATATCTTACAATATTTAAAAAGGCTAAGTGAAAATCCCTTTTTTAGGTAAGTCCTTACTTGGCATATTGTTTTGGGATTTTATTTGGCTAAGTTCAATTCTTGTAGACATTTTTATTTGGATAAGTGTTTGTAATTATTTTAGATATTTTTTCCAAAACAAAAATATTGAAGGCATGTTTATTTTAGACATTTTGTTCAAAAAAAAATCTTGAAGGCATGTTTCTTTTGGACATTTTATTTGAGGCAAAATCAAGGACCTAATTCTTTCAGACATTTGATCCTCAAAAAAATTCTTGATGAAAAGGCTCTGATAAAATTATTTATTTTGGGGAAATTAATTTAGTAGGGTAATGATGGGCATGTAAACATCATTGATGAGCAAAAAAATGTCAAAATTCAAGCTCAACAATTGACTATTTAGGGTCTAAATATTTATGGTAATGTAAAATTCATTGAAGATCATGCAAACATGAATTGATGGGTGTGTAGACATCAAATTTGAGCCCCTATAATTAGCCATTTAAAATAAAAAATCATCAAAGGGTCTTTGATCAAATGTGGGCTTGACAAGTGTCAATATCTCAATTACTTGAGTAAAGAACCAATGGTACATAGGTGATTTGGGGTCAACAAGTCATCAGGCCACCATGGAAAATCATGAAGGTGATAAATGGTGACATCTTCAAAGTTAGATCCAATGAAGTGGGAAAAGTTAGTGGGTCTCGATAAGATCAATGGATCATGTTTAATCATACAAAATAAATAAATGGCACACATAAGGTCAAGAAGTAAATATGACATTTGTGAAACTATCAAATTAAAGACACCACAAATATCCATTTAATTTCAAACATTATAGATCAATGACTAGAATTCAACCAATAAAAAATCTAATGGTGAGTAGCAACTGATAGGATAATGGGTCCTGTAAAATCAATGACATGCATTTAATTATGTATTTAGATCAATGATGATGGGGGTCAAAAAGGTCAAGAAGACAATCAAGCTTAAACCAAGTATGAGGTTACCAATTGTCTTAGGTTGGTAATCCTGAGTCAGTAACTACCAACTAAGGGTAGAGGTGAGCCAGGAAGATTTTAAC
Source organism: Torreya grandis (assembly GCA_037957365.1). NCBI lineage: Eukaryota > Viridiplantae > Streptophyta > Pinopsida > Cupressales > Taxaceae > Torreya > Torreya grandis. The sequence goes on along the minus strand of JARHVA010004617.1, from coordinate 477,015 downwards.
AAATAAAGTTATAGGGAAAGTAATAAATATGATTGGTTTCAAATACCTATGCTCAGTTATTTCTCAAGGGATGATACATGATTATGGGGAAGCTTCTTCTCCTTCAGCATGGTTTTTTCTTGAAAATTAGATATTTATATTCACCTAAAATAGACCAAACATGGCTTTGTCAGTTCCAAGGTATGAAGATCTGGTCCTCGTAAGTAAATCAAAGAAAAGATGGTGTAGAGTCTCAAAAAGGTGACTTGGTGGTTGGATAAAGATTAATGGATCATTTAATTATTTTACAAGGACCTTATTTATTGATAAAATCATGAGTTAGTATCCTCAAATTAGTGTTAATCCACTAAAAGTGGGTGGGCCTCTTTCAATGCATAACTCTCTCCGTATATCTTTCCCTTTTCTATAAATATAAGCTTCTAAGAATTGAAATGGATCCTTCTCTTTGGTATTACTAAACTCTACCGATATTTGTACTTTAGCACCTATTTGATATAATAGATAATAAATTCCTCCTTTTATAGTTGAATTGAAGTGTGTCTTATGAGTTCATTGATTGGTTAAGTGAATGTATGGTTTCCCTACCTCTATCTATATTTTCTCACCTTCTTGATATGCTTTGGTAATCCTCATAGGTTATTCTAAGCACATCTATAATCTATTAGTTAGTTTGGGAGTGGATAACTTCCCTCCCATACTATATTAATAGTTAATTCATGCCTTTTTATGAAATATTCATGTCAATGATTGTCTAAAACATTGAATGCATGTTATAGTGTTTCTTGTGAAATTTTGAGTGATTGAATCATTGGTGTATCACCTCTTTTAACATTATTTTGTAAGTCATTATTAAAATCTCTCTCCATTTTCCAAGAAAGTGCTAGTTTAGGTTTGAATCATTGGTGTATCACCTCTTTTTACATGCTTTCATAAGTTATTATAAAAATCTCTCTCCTTTTTCCAAGCAAGTGATAGTTTAGGTTTAGTATGGTTGATAAATCCAAAAGGAAATTGGCCTTAAATGGAGGTTTGATCTATTATTTGTATACCCATAGTCTAGGGTCAGTCCCATGTTGGACTATATTTGAGTAAGAGGACCTAAACAATCCCCTTCTCAGCTAGGGTGAAAATGTAGAACACCAACAATAACCATCTACTATCCCTTACTAGGGCATGCTCTGATTTAGAATGGTTCAATAAAATACTAAGGGACTTCAAGGATTTCTTTGGGCTTGAAGTTTGGGCCTATTGGGACATCATTATACATAGGTATCATATTCTTACTACACAATGTAGGAAGTATTCCATGGTAAGGAAAGCTCTTAGGGAATAACTCAATAAATAATCTTGATAATGATAATGAATTTTGTGACAACATAAAATGGATCAAAGGCCTCAGCTTCATAAGTTTTTAAACAATATTCTCTATCTTAAACTTTCATCTAACCATCCCCCATATTTAATTTTTAATCATGTGTGGAATGTCTATGACTCCTATTGTAGATTGGATATTATATTTCAAGTGGTTTATTATTCATATATTGAACCAAAAAAATATTGTTTTAGATGGATGTTATTGTATAATACATTAGTTATTGGTAAGGTGCTTTCTAAATGTTTATACTTTCCTCTTTTTTGCTTTGTATGTAGTGATGTTTAGTCAATTGAACATCTTTTCTTTTCTTGTCAATATGCTACTAAGAATTGGAAATGTTGTCTCTATAGTTGGTCTATTATTTTTTAATGTGAAATTAAGTGGTTTAATATACACTTTGGGTATTTTTAATCTAAAAATAAAATTCACCCTTTTTCCAAAAGTTTGTTTGGTTTTCTTCACTAAGATTATTTGGTTTATAAATGAGTAAAATAACCATGATATTTTCTAATGTAGAACTAGGGTACTTGCTAACTTCATAGTTGAAATCATTATAAGAATTGTGGCTTTGTAGATATATCTATAATTGAATAACCCACAAAAGTAGATAGAGTGACTTTTGTAGATAGATTTGTTGACAGTTACTTCTGACTCCATCTTGGACACTGAAGAGTATCCTAAACTTATCCCACATCCTGACTGTACCCTTTCACATCCCACTTCAGCTAAGGTGATTATTTAGAAATATGATTATTCATGTATTAAATAATCCTACTTTGAATAGGAAAAAAATGTATTCCTTCTAGGATGTACTCTTCTGAATCAAATAAGAATGGAACCAATTGCTAGATGGGAGCATAAAAAGACTATATGTAATTTAGTAGAAGCTCTGGTATGGAAAAACCTAATTATAGAGGTATCATGTTAGTCAAGGAATAAATGGGATTGGACAATGGTGTTATTTTGGTGGATAATACTCTCTCACAACATGCTCTTAGGGATCATCTAAAATCTCTTCTATTTCAAATTAAAGAACAAAAATAGACTTGGCAAACCTTTGATAATAACTTTCAAGAACTGACTAACAAGTTCTAAAAAGTGGTAGACACAAGTGGTATACAAGAGGAGAAAAAAGTAATGAATTTTATCTAAGCTAAAAATTTTAATTTGTTATTAGATTAAGTTAACAGGTACTTCCTACTAGAAGATGTTACAGAAGAATTCTCAAAAGGGAAATAGGATAACATAGTACTTGGGACCTCATAGGGAAAATTTGGATTCCATTAATGGAATAAATGAACATTTGAATGGATAATTGTATATGTGGGTGACTCTATCATCTAGTGGACATGTTGATTTAATTTTATTTTTTTTTGTTATTTTTTATTGTTGTCTCCTCTGCAAGGATTTTTATATTGACATATTGTTTAGTTTTTGCCAAAATTTAATATATAGTTAGTCAGTTACATTGGAATACCTATATCATAGTAATAATATTTTTTCAACTTTGGATTATTTACTCTTTTATGAATCATATTTTAATAAATAAAACTCCTCTTTTATATTACTTAAATGACTAAACTTAATATATATACAAGGTTTTATTTTCTTTCCATATTCCACTTTAGGTTATCTAGGCCCCAAATTTCCTACCATGATCCCTTGATTTTTTATTTGTGTTTAACCATACCTATTTGTGACATAAGTTTTGGTGAGCACTAGATTATTTTTATGTTATGTAATTTGACCTAGATATGGTTATTTCATGTAGTCATTTACCTAAAGGCTTTGGAACCCTCTAATTTAATGTTGTGTGGTAAGATATCATTTGTTTAAGTTCATCAGATCTAATTTGGTTATGCCCCTAATATAAATAGTATTATAGTGAATGTTATTTGATTACTTTATCCAATATTTCATTTACTAAGTTAGATAAGATGTAGATCTACATTTTGTGTTGGATATATTCTGGTGAACACTAGATTTGGGATCTATATTTAACTAGATTGCATTAGTTGATCTAATTTTTTTCATTTTTATTTTAGGTATTCATATCCAATAAATTGACTTTAATTATTCAACTCAATAATTTTTTCTATTTTATAGATTTTCCTGAGAAATCAACTAGATTGAGGTGGTTAATCTAGTTCAAAATTTAATAGTTTTAACCTTTTCAAATTTTAATATACTAGATCATGTTGGTTGATTTAGTTTCATTTTACCCCTTTCAATTTTGAGCTATCTATAGACTAAATTTTCCTGGTTAATCTCATTTAACCTTTGTTCTTTTCAAAATTATACCTCTACAAGACTCTATCAGGTTAAGACAATATAATTAGTAATCAGATTCTTAACATTTTTGGTAAAGAAATTAGATCAAGCAAGTCAATATATTTATATTTTTTAGGTTCACTTTAAACAAGCTTCATATATCCATTTTTCTAATTTCTTCAATTTGTTGCTTTTACTTAGCAAAATTATTCAACATTTCAATTTTTAGATTGTCTTTACTAGTTTTTTAGTTCTTGAAAAACTATATCACATAGTCAACTATGTTGACATGGATAACTTATTTATGTATATGTCTTCTCTATCATAAAACCTAAGTTAACCTATCTTCTTGGGTTTGTTTTCAACATATTTTTACAACATACTTAGTTACTATTGTGAAAGCTTACATAATATTATATTTGCAGTCCTTGTCTATCATGCCATGAAGGGATTTCCCCTATAATAATATCCATATTATAGAGCTAAACATGGTTTTTAGTTTCCATATTCCTCATGTTATTTCAAAAACACCGAAGATTTCATTTTAAACTTTAACCTTAGGAATATAGCCATCTATTTGATCTTGTGTTGAATTGGTCAGTGGTTAGCTTTGAGAATTTACTTCCAACTTACCCTTGATACTAATTCTAGTGGGCTATGGTAATTTTACTTACTCTATAGTTAGTGATTTTCACATTGGGTCATCACTATCAAATGGAAAAGCAAGTATCCTTAGAAGTTTAAAAATCAATCAGAACCTTTTTATATAGCTTCATGATCTTATTTTTAGATAATGAGGTAGAATTAATAACAAAGTTTTATTTATTACTGGTTATTCTCTATTTTATTATAGATTATATTCACCACTATCAATATAATTCTTTGTTGTGTGGTAGATAATTCAGTCTTGTATTTCCTTTACTTCTACCTTAAAAACTACATAGCTTAAATTAGTGAAAATATTTTTATAGATTAAACTAAGTCAACCAACCTAATTTTGTGTAATTATATATTTCCTCATTTACAACTAAGTCAACTAGCTTGACTAAATAAACTTTCATGTCTCTATTTGTATTCTTGACTTTACAACTTAGTCAACCTACTCCACTTATTAGGATTTCAACATTGTGTTTGTATTTTCTAGTCTACATAACTAAGTTAACTAGATCAACTTAGTAAGCTATCAGCTCTCTATCTATATTCCTACCTTTATATCTTAGTCAACCATCTTGTTTTATTAGGCTTTCATCATTATGTTTTATCTTAAACTCTATACAAATAAGTTGAGTAGCTTGACTTAGTAGGGTTTCAACATTGTGTCTATATTTTCTAGTTTATATAGCTAAGTTGACTAGCTCGACTTAGTAGGCTTTCAAAACTGTCTATATTTTCTAGTCTATACATTTGAGTCAACCACCTAACAACACTTTGTATATTTAATTCCTTTAAAACTCAGTCAACTATATTGACTTAGTAATCCTTCAAAACATTTGTAAATTTTAGAATGTATAACTATGTTGACCAACTCGAATTAGTAAGTTGACAACACTTTGTCTATTTCTTGAATTTACAACTTAGTCAACTATTTAGACTTAGTAAACTTTCAAAACATCTATATTTTTCCACCTATAAAACTATGTTGACCAACTTGACTCATTTTCCTATCCAAACTTTATCTATTTTTTCTATAAAACTAAGTTAACTAGCTCAACTTAGTAGTATATCCATTCTATTGAATTTTATTATATACAAACCTAAGACAAGTAGATTGACTTAGTATTTTATCCAAACTTTATTTATTCCTACCTTTAAAACTAAATCAATTAGATCAACTTAGTAGGGTTCTATCTTTTTACTTCTATCTTTGCCTTTCACCATGAAATAGGGTAAGTGCATAGATATGGGGTCAAAAAATGGACATTTTTTTCAAAAAAGAGAAACACATACGTAGTTCTATGCCATAAGCTTGGTAATCACTGAGCCAAAACTGCATACATAGTTTTATACATATAAATTACATACACAGTGTGATCACATATGTGATTTTAAAATGACACAACCATGTATGTAGTTTTATCATTTTAAAAGAAATGATTTTTTTTATGCCATTAATTTATCATTGAAAAAAACTATGAAAATAAGAGGAGAATAGAAAATACATGTAACCAGGGTAAGAAACAAACACTCCAAAAACCTAAATTTAATAATGGCATGCCAGGGTGCAAATCTAGAACACCAACAATAACCATCCACTAGCCCTTACCAGGGTATGCTCTTATTTATCATGGTTCAATAAAAGTCTGAGGGAATTTAATGATTTCTTTGGGCCTAATGGTTGGGCCTCTTGGGACATCATTAGACATAAATATCATATTATTACTACATAATGTAGGAAGTATTCTATGGTAAGGAAAGCTCTTAAGGATTATAAATTAGTGAATAATCTAGGTAATGATAATGGATTTTAGGAAAATATTAAATGGATCAAAGGGTATCCCCTTCATGAGTTTTCATCCAATATGCTCTATCTTAAACTTTCCTCAAACCATCCTCCATATTAATTTTTAATCATGTGTGGAATTTATGTGGCTCCTATTGTAGATGGGATTTTGAATTTCAAGTGAATGTGCTTCTTATATTTAACCCAAAAAAACTTGTTTTAGATGGATGTTATTGTATAATAAGTTATCTATTGGTAAAGTACTTGTTAAATGTTGATACTTTCCTCTTTTTTGCTTTGTATGTAGTGATGTTGAGTCAATTGAATATCTTTTCTTTTCTTATCAATATCATGCTAATTATTGGAAATGGTTTCTCTATAATTGGTCTATTGTTTTTTACTGTGAAATTAAGTGGTTTAATATAGCCTTTCGATATGTTTGTTCTACAAAGAAAATTCACCCTTTTTTCACAAAGTTTGGCTAGTTTTCTACACTAAGATTCTTTGGTTTATACGGAAGTAAAATAACCATGATCTTTTTTAATATAAAACTAGGGTACCTATTAAATTCACAATTGAAGTCATTATAATAATTGTGGTTATATAGATATATCTATAATAGAAGAACCCACAAATGTAGTTGGAATAGTTCCTATAGACATATTTGTTGAAATTTACTTCTGAATACATCTTGGACACTAAAGGGTATCCTAAACGTATCCCACATTTTGATTGGAGCCTTTCACATCCTACATCAGCTAAGGTGATTATTTCAAACTATGACTAGTCATGTATTAAATAATCCTACTTCAAATAGGAAAAAAAATCATATTCCTTCCAGGATGTACTCTTTCAAATTAAATAAGAATGGAACCAAGTGATTGATAGAAGCATAAAAGGGCTGTATGTAATTTAGTAGAAGCTCTGACATGGCAAAATCTAATTCTAGAGGTAGAATTTTAGTCAAGGAATAAATGGGATTGGACAATGGTGTTATTTTGGTGGATAATACTCTCTCAAAACATGCTCTTGGGGATCATCTAAAATCTCCTCCATTTCTAATTGAAGAACAAAAATAGACTTGGCAAACCTTTCATAATAACTTTCAAGAACTAACTAACAATTTGGAAAAAATGGTAGACACAGGTGGTATACAAGAGGTAAATGAAGTAATGTATTTTATTTTAGATAACAATTTTGGTCTGCTATTAGATAAAGTTAACAAGTACTTCCTTCTAGAGGATGTTACAAAATAGAATTCTTAGAAGGGACCTAAAATAACATAGTAGTTGGGACCTGATAGGGAAAATTTGGATTCCATTATTGGAATAAATGAACATTTGAATCGATAACTATATATGTGGGTGAATCTATCATCTAGTGGACATGTTGATTTTTCCTTTTGTTTTTGTTAGTTTTTATCGTTGCCTCCTGTGCAAGGATTTTTATATTGACATGTCATTTATTTTTTGCTAAACTTTAATATATGGTTGGTCTATTACATTTGACTGCCTATATCATAGTACTAATATTTTTTAACATTTGGATTATTTAATCTTTTATGAATGATATTTCAATAAAAAATATCCTTTTTTATATTACTTATATGTTTAAACTTTATATAGATACAGGGTTTTATTTTCTTTCCATATTCCACTTTAGGTGATATAGGCCCCAAATTTCCTAACATGATCCCTTGATTTTTTATTTGTGTTCAACCATCCCCATTTGTGCCACAAGTTTTGGTGATCACTAGATTAGTTTTATTTTATGTACTTTGGCTTATCTATTTTTATTTCATGTAGTCATTTAGCCAAAGGCTTTAGAACCCTTTAATTTATTGTTGTGTGGTAAGATATCATTTTGTTAAGTTTATTAGATATAACTTGGTCATGCCCCTAATATAGATAGTATTAAAATGAATGTCAGTTAATTACTTTATCTAATCTTGAATTTACTAAGCTAGATAAGTTATAGATCTATCTCTATTTGTTGCATACATTCTAGTGAATCCAACATGCATCTAACTCTTATATTTTTTATTTTTCATTTATAGTCAACTATATTATGCTGATCTATCTAGTCTTTTCCTCTATCTACATATTCATGATTCATAGTCAATTAGGTCATACTAGTTGACCCAAATTTTTCCTTTATTTATAATTTTTATTTCTATAGTCAACTAGATCACGTTGGTAAACCTAATATTCTTCTTTGTCTATAGATTTATTATATATATTCAAATAGATTGCATTCGTTGATCTAGTTTTTTACTTTTTCTTTTAGGTATTCATATCCAATAAATTGAGTCACATTGGTCGACTCAATCTTTATTTCTATTTTCTATATTTTATTGAAAAATCAACTAGATCATGTTGGTTGATTTATTTTCATTTTACCACTTTCAATTTTGAGCTATCTATAAACTAAATTGGCTTGGTCAATCTCGTTTAACCTCTATTATTTTCAAAATTATACCTCCACAAGACTCAATCAGGTCTAGGCAATATAGTCAGTAATTAGATTCTCAAAAAAAATATGATAAATAAAATAGATCAAGCTAGTCAATCTAGTTATATTTTTTAGGTTCACTCTAAACAAGCTTCAAATTTCCATTTTTCTAATTACTTTAATTTGTTACTTTTACTCAAAAAAATTACTCAACATTTCAATTTATAGACTATCTTTCATATTTTTTCATTCTTGAAATACTAAATCACATTGTAAACTAAGTTGGCATGGACAACTTAGTTATGTTTATGTCTACTCTGCCAAACAACCTAAGTTAACCTAGCTTCCTGGGTTTGTTTTCAGCATATTAGATCATCCTACCTAGCTATGTTCTATTATGTTTGTCAACTAGATTGGCTTGGCCAATATTGTTATGTATTTCTTACTTCCATCATAAGTAAAGTAATTCAATTTTATATCTTAGTAATTAATCTTAGATTTACTTTGAAAAATGGTGATTGCCTATTTATTTACCTTCTAAAATTACAAATTAGTTTTTGACACTTGATTTTCACCTTTATTTTAACTTTATCTTGATTTCACTAGAAATTATGTATCTACATTTTAAAACTACTTAGTTACTATTGTGAAAGATTACGCAATATTCTGTTTATAATCCTTGTCTATTATGTCATGAAGGGCTTTCCCCAATAATAATATCCATAGTATAGATATAAACATGGTATTTAGTTGCCATGTTCCTCATGTTATTTCAAAAACACCTTGGATTTCCCTTTGAATTTAACCTTAGGAATATAGCCATCTATTTGATCTTGTGTTGCATTGGTTAGTGGTTAGCTTTGAGAGGTTACTTCTAACTTACCCTTTATAATAATTTTAGTAGGCTTTGGGAATTATACTTACTCCATAGTTATTGATTTGAACATTAGACCATCACTATCAAATATGGAAAATAAA